>JACEGR010002402.1:0-130024 GCA_014170235.1 Listronotus bonariensis
CAGGATGTCTCAAAAAGTGTGACGTATCAAAGTATATTTTTAAATGGAACACCTATATTTTATGACGGTTTTAGATTCTACATAAAAAATAATTTAAGTTTGTTAATAGTACTAAGTGTCTAATTTTATTCGTTTTTGTAATATTTTATTTTTTTCAAAATGCAGGGGTTTAAATAAATTAATTTTATTTTAACAATATAAACTCTAAAAAAATTTCAAGATTAGGAAAGTCTGCCTTATCATACGTAGGTCATATCGAGATCATAGATTATACAGGGTGATCAAAAAATAATTTCAATTTTTTAGAAAGTCAGAGTTGCAATATCTCTCTTATTTTAAATAGAACACCCTGTATTTTTACACTACATGATGACAAACCAAATGCTCTTTCAAATGGTGTATAGGTTGCCTATACCTATCTTTTATACTTTTAAGTAAATTCCGTTTTAACATATTTTTATTCCAAATGTCTATTTAAATGTAAGTGGGCTGTGATATAGCTATACCTATTTACTAAGCCGTTATTGCAAAATGTAAATTTGTTGGAAAAAAGCACAAAATTAAAAGATTTTAGTATTATCTACCACTATTTTTAAAATTTACAGAAAAAAATTAATTAGTTTGCTTATAATGCTACTTCCAATAACACTTATTTCAGCTGAATGTGGTAATGATAAAACTTGTGTTTTTAAACAATCCTAATAACGCCTCTGGTCAGTTATGACGACATTCTGTGACCTATAACTCGTTTCTTCCATTATCCATAATCACTGTGTCAATTTTGTTAAAGCAACTATTAAGGTTATCAGATGGTTTCTCCTGGAATATTTTCAGGATTAACTCTAGACTAAAGTAAACCATTTTTTCACATCCTACCAGTACTATATCATCTTGTTGTTGTAGAAAAAGGGTTTTTATTTAAAATCATTGAAATTTCTTTTAAACTGACTAAAACACTAGTAATCAATAAATGGTCGTTGTTATTTTCTTAAGAAAAATATTAATGGCTGCTATGTCACAGCCAACTTTAATTTAAATAAACATTTGGACTAAAAATTTGTAAAAAGAGATTTTACTAAAAAAGCACAAAGATAGGTATAGGCAACCTATACACCATTTGAAAGAGTATTTTATTTGTCATCATGTGACGTAAAAAATACAGGGTGTTCCATTTAAAATAAGAGAGATATGGGTATTTGATTTTCTGAAAAATTGAAATTATTTTTTGATCACCTAACATTTGATCTTGATTTAACCTGCGTATGATAGGGCAGACTTTTTCTAATCTTGTTGCACATTTTAAAGTTTAAAGTGTTAAAAGTGTTAAAGTAAAATCAATTTAATTTTACCTCTGCATTTTCAAAAAAATCAAATATCACAAAAATGAATAAAATTAGACACTTAGTACTATGAACAAACTTGAGTAATTTTTAAAGTAGAATCTAAAACCGTCATAAAATATACGGTGTTCTATTTAAAAAATATAACTTTGATACGTTACGATTTTTGAGACACCCTGTATAGACTAAAATAATTTTTATACTGTGGTCTTATCCGACCTGTATACCTATGTTCCAGTATTTACTTTTTTAAAACCTCATGGTTATCCAGCTACAGACCGTGTCGAAAATGGTGGGCCACACCTGTATATATATATATATAAGAAAAACCGGTTTCCAGTGACGTCCTTTAAGGGCACCTATCTCTGTGGAACTTGACACATTATTTTCATGTGTTTTATATGAATCAAGAGATTGCCCACATATATTTGGATACCCTGTATAGTGTCAACTACTGATATATTTTTTTGATAACTTAGTCACTTTAATTTTCTTTTCCTATTAAATACATTGCTATAAAAAAACTGTTTATTTATTATATTTGGGGCAAATTAAAACAAGTTTTGAGTAATAATACTTTTATATCATAGTTTTGTAATTTCATACTTTAGGCTACCTCTAGTGGGGGGAGGGGATATGCCCGTACCAAATTAAGTTAGTTAAATTAGTTCCTGTAGTCTAATAGTAGAATAAAAAAAAAAGTTTTTTTTGTTTACCGATCTCATGGTTTCAGAAGATAGTCCCATTTGGTAGATTACTCCCAATGACATAAAGTCGCCCATGTATTCAAATTCTACGTCACTTTTAGTGGAGTCGCCCCCGTTCCCAGTGACCTTTGTGAAACGTCGGTTATGGTAAGCTCTGCCCGCCCCAGTTCCAGTGCCCTTTGTGAAGCGATATAGAACGTTACTCATGGTACGCCGTTCCCGCCCCCTAGCGCCCTTGTGAAAGAAAATGCCATATACATATATGGTAAAGACGTCCCGTTCCCCGCCGAAGAAGTGTGCTATTTGACGAAGCAGGGGAAAAATGTGTTAGCAGCGTAGCTACAAGAGAATGAAGATAAGGTGTATCTTCAATTTTTTAAAATATGGCTAAATGGTGTTACTAAACTTGTTAAAGAAGAATATGAAAAAATGGTATAGTAATTTGCGTTGAAGTTGTTATTTTTGCCTCGTGAAGGCGAAGAATTTTAAAAGCAGCATGAGGCTGTATTAGCACTGAAAGCCGCAGCTCTAGTATGGGGAAGAGCCCTAAAGTTATGGTCTTGAATGGTGGGATACAAGACAATTTAGCGACCCTGAGAAAGCAAAGCCGGCAAGGCAAACAATAATACGTGGAGAGAAGGTACGGGAAATATTGTCAATGGAACGCACCATCAAGGAAATGGACAGACAGGCCAAGTGTACGAAAAAAATTTTAACAATGCTAGAATTAGAAGAATGTAAAATATTTGGTAAATTTGTAAGTGTAATTATAAATTTTTTGACTTTGTGTTTTTTTATAAAATAGATAATTTCTTCTTTTGCTAGTAGCAAATTAATTTTGAATAATTAAATTAGAGAAAAGTCGCCAAATTAACAGTAGAGTGGAAATATAGGTAAATTTTGTATACACTGGTATATCAAATATATCATATATCATTAAATTACTTTTCTTAATGGTTCAACGTTTTGTTTATAAGACAAGGTCAAGTTCAGTTTTATTATTACAGAACTAGACAGTTTTAAATACCACAAACTTTTCGTTGCTTACTCAGCTGTTTTTGTATAGTACAAAGTAAACTTAATAAGTAATAACAATATCATATAACTTTGACAACTTATTTTCAATAAAATTATTACGTTTTATTAAGGTTTTATTAATTAATTTAAAAAATAGGTATATATATTGGTAGGTTTTCAAATATTTATAAGCCATATGGAACTATTGTTTTTCGGTAGTTTTTTTAAACTTTTTAAAAGGTTAAAAATTTTGTCAAATTTCTAATAGCGTTGTGGGTCCAACGCTTTCAGGAAGGGGGCATATGTAAACACAAACATCCGGTATAAAAAGAATACATTTTACCCAACATTGGGAATTTTTCTATATAAAAAATTATTCGTCATATGTCAAGGTTTTAAACCAATAAAATTATAAATTAATAATAACAATAAACAATTTTCTAGGTAACACTTAAACAATAAAAAGGTCAACCGTGTAGAACTGTAAATATCGACACATTTATTATTTAAACACAACACAATTTGGAAAATGGGGGAGTAGAAATCTGACTCTAAAAATACTGGGTGTAAGGTAATAGAAGTAAAGCCTGTACGGGCTACCCCTAGTGGGGGTACTAAATTAGGTTAGTTAAGTTAGTTCCTGTAGTTTAATAGTAAAATATAAAGATGGTTTTTTGTCCACCGGTCTCATGGTCCCAGAAGATAGTTCCATATGGTATATTTGTCCAAATGTCGTAAAATGGGCCCTATGTATATTCAAAACCGTTGTTGACTTTTGAACTGCGACACGCTGTATTATTACAAGAACCGAATAGCTCTTCGTAATGTATAAAAAGTTTAAGTTTATTAAAATATTTATTAACTTTTATCTGGAAAAAGGCCAAATAGTATTTTATTTAAATAGTTATTGATAAAAAAATTAGGTTGTATATTTTTCTTGCTAACCACATACCTTAAGCCCATTTTATTTTAAACAATTTTATTTTTCTGATATTTACCTTAAAACTTAAAATCAAACAAACAAATGATAATTTAATTGCAACTTTTTTTATAAAATTTTTTCCTCCCCATTTTTTTTTATTTAAAAAAAATATATCGGCTTCAGTAAAAAATAAATGGATTTTTACAAAAAAGTATCAAAAATAAGTAACAGCAGAGGTATACACAACATCGATATAAGGAGCCACATTGCGCTATAACAAAAAAAAGGCAATCATTTTTATTTTACCCATGGACCTCTTATAATCGGGGGAAACCCACGACGCTAAAAGGGGATTTTCTCGAGCATCACTTGGGTTGCAAAGCGTAGATGCTAAGAAGAAAAAAATTATATAATGTATACCATTTGATCGGTGAGGAAAGCGGCTATAAATTTTTAAATATGTTAAAAAAATGTGTTGTTATTATGGAAATCGTCATATTATATATTTTTTGTTATCCTTCAGTTATTTCCTTTAAAATAAAACAACAAATATAGCCACACTCGAGAATGTCAAGTTGACTTTTTTTTAGCCCACCGCTTTCTATACATCATTCTTAAATTGTCAGATTAGTGGAATATACACTTTTAAGCATGTAATTAACTTGCCCTCTTTTAATCTGACGGGCCCGGTAATTTTTGATTATTATTTTTTTTACTTTAACGGGCGGTCTTATATACAAAGCTTATATTTGGTGATAGTATTTAACCGGGTACAAGGTATCCTCCTGTATAATAATCTGCCGCGCTGTAGTAAATACTTAAATTTCCCGTTTGGGCTCCCCTACTATTATATTTATTAAATGATTTTAATACATACAAAATTACTTACCACTTTCTTGAAGATTTTCATAATATGGAGCATAACTCTCTTCACTTTCAATATCTTTAATTTCTTTTTTAATCTGTGAAAGTCGAATAATATCGTTAAGTCGGTCAATCCAAAGTGGTCCTTCTGGAGGCTCAATAGATCTAGATGATACATGAAGTAGCTGTATCAGTGTTATGACAAGTATGTAATTCCACATCTGAAACAAAATTTGAAAAGGTCTAAATACAGATCGAGCTCTGCACAAAACGGTTTTACTTTTTGAAGATATTTTATACAGACATATGTGAGTGTGTTAAAATTCTTATTTAATACCATGGAGAATTATACAGGGTGCTCCAAAAAGGATTCATATTAAACGTTTTTCTTTTTATTGATACACCGTGTTCATTTTTGGATTGTAGGACTAGAAATAAGGTATGTTGTATCAGCGATCCCTATATTAATATTTAAAGGTTTTTAGATATTTAGGATTTTTGAAAAAATCATGACAAAAGCAAAATTCTAATATATCCTACCTTACTTACTCATGACTTTGTATAATATGTTACATTGCTATAAGATAAATTATGCCATCATTTTTGTCTAAATTTTTTACTAGAAATACAAAGTGTTCTTTTTACTTTTTGACATCCCACAAAGGCATATGTCTAAATACCAGAGTACCGTGGGTGTCGGGTTATTAGATGTTTAACCCATCGTTCCCCCTGTTCCGTCAACGTTGTCCAAGCACTGAAACATGCAGTTATGCATTTTACAGCAACTTTTAGACAACTCGGTAGTGCCACCACGGTCGTTATTTTACATGTCTCCCCCGCTGGGAATCGAACCGGCGACCTCTGGCTTCAAGAATCAAAGCTCTGTCCACTGCGCCACGGGGGTGTTTGAAAACAAATATTTAATATGAGCTACTTTACAGTGCAAATTATTCAAAATACATTTTTTTATTTTATAAAAGTTTCCTTGGCATTTCCTATGACATGAACGTAATGTACTTAATATATTTTTTAATTATTTATTACAACTACAAAACCTAATATTCTAAAATAAGACAACTTTGTTCTTTTTTAAAAATTACAATTTTTTATTTATGTCATTTTAAAGTTTAAAAAACAAATTGAATAGGTATAAGTAAATAACAAAAATAATAATTAACAACAATACATAAAACTAGTTTAACTATACGACTTCCACATTTACTATCATACAAATTAAAACAGTTTTTTTACTTTAACAAAGTAACTAGAAAACGTTTCAATTAAAAAAATACAAAGATCTCTTTAAAAACAAAATTTGTTTTTTTTATGCACAGCGGCTACACGTTATAATAATAATTATTTATACTTTTAATTACGTAAATTTAGTCTTACGAGCATACGTGCCAAAAAAGTATTTTCTATCCAAATAAGTTTAACTGATTTGCGGCTGGTAATATTTACAAATTTATAAACTAGCGTGTCCAAAACTAGATTTTTTTAAATTTTATTTTAGGGGCTTTAGAGCTAAATTTGCTTTTTATTTAAAAAAGCGATAGTTTGTGTGGTAGCTTAAAAACGTATTCATAGAATAAATTAATATTTTTACATTAAGAACATAATTATTTACAAATTTCTTATACATACTTTTTCTTTACTTTAAACATTAACTGAGTTACAGAATGTTTTTTTCCTTAATACCTAGTGAGTAACGATTTTTTCAGAAAACACGATTAATTATATGTCTTAAAGTTGCAGCAAATCTTGATATACCTGTACTAAAAAAACTTACTCTGTAAAATATATTTTCAATAAAGTGTCTTATTCTTATTAGTTAAACAGCTTAAAAAGGGCACCCTTACTTACTTAAAACCTAAAATTATATTTTAAACGTATATCACATCCAAAAATATTGTTACTAAAAATCTTCGGATATCGTACATGACAATCACACTTTAAAAATTGTGATTTCAGCTAAGAATACTTTTTTGACCAAGACTAAGCTAACATGTATTTGTGAATAATCGGGTTTTTTTTAAGGTTTACCTTTTAACCAAAGATCTAACCGGAAAGCTATAAGACACTGTACTCCCTGGGGCAAGAAAACACTCCTCAACATTGATAATGGTGCAAATCCATGTTTTACATTATTAAAAATTATACTAAATCGAATGAAAGCTGAGATAAAAATGTTAAACATGCTGTATTTTTAAATACCATATATAAAGACTAAAACAAATTTTTTTAGAGTTCGAAAGTGCGACGCTTTTTATTTTATACCCTAAATTATTGGTAATGTATTGAAATTTGTTTTTATAAAGGAAATATATATAATATTAATTGGGACGTCAACTAAACCACAAAATCTACTAGTTATAAATTCCGCCATTCCTTTTTTTTCAAACAAAACTGTTGTATTTTGTGCAAAAATTTATTAAAATATAATAAAGCGCAGCAGAGCGCTGTTGGTACATCCCTCATCCTACCTACAAGCAAAGCACTGATGATGGTTGTACCGAAACCGCTCTACTCCGCATTTCAGTATTTTATTAAATTTTGATTTTACGTGTATACGGCCGCGTCCTATCCATTTTTTTTGTGTAGGTCATGGGTCGCCTAATTTTAAATTTTACAGTTTGCAAATAAAGAGTAGAAAATAATAAAAACTAATATTTACAATAAATTTAAAAGATTCGGAAATTTGCAGACCCGAAAAAATTAATACTTTTTCCAATAGCGAATCCCTTATTATTTAATTTGATATAAAATTCTTGTTTAAGAGAACCCAATTAAACTAAGTTATTATAAAATTTTTAAAAATGTTAATACAGGTTGTTTAAAAAAAGAAGGTTAAAAGTGAAATTAACAAAATTACTAAAAACCAATTTTCTTAAAAGGGGAAAAAATAGGGATAAGTTTGTGAATCGTTGCTTATTCCGAAAAGTTTTTAAGATATTTTTAATCAAATAAATCTGGCTAATAAACTGCACAATTAAATTTGAGCCGTTTATGTATTCTAAGTTGACTATGATGGCGTTAAAAGTCAATCAAATGTATGTTATTCTAAATCTGCCATTTAACGCCATTATAACAGATGATAAGAATACATTTATAATTCAAATTTAAATTTGAAGCTTATTAGCCAAATAAAAATATTTAATTTGAAATATCTCGAAAACTAATACTTTTAGGAATAGGCAACTTTTCACAAACTTACCCTTATTTTTTAAGCTAAATAAAATTAAAATATACATTTTTTGGTTTTCCAATAAAAAAATATTTTTGGTAATTTTCCGAGTTTCATTATTAATCTTGTTTTTTAAACATCCTGTAATAACATTTTTAAAACTTCATGAAAACTTTATCAAATTAAATACTAATAGGCATTATGTACAAAAAAGAGAGGATAAAAGGAACTACAACTCTAAAGGGGTTTTATTATTTTGTATGATCAATGGACCCCCAAAAATTAAAAAACCGCGGAGTGCTACCATTTAGAGGGGTGCGTTTTTAAGAAGGGGTAAGGACATCCTCTTTTCACTTTTTTGAGGTTAGGTTAAAAACTACGCATTTTTTCCAGGTAGTAGTCAACAGTTGTAGGAAATTAAATTATCCATCGAACATTGCCTGTCGAATTAAAAGGTATGTTTGACAAAAATATGCTCAAAAACGAAGCAAAAAAACCCAAAAACGCGTCTTTTATTATTTTTCTTTTTGTATTTTGCCCTATAACTTTTTTCTATGGGGGTTTAGTTATAGGCATTATTTGTAGAAAAAACTTTTCTTTTACAAAATAACGCTAGGTAGAAGTTTTCAGAGTTCATAGTATTAGAGAAACGATTTTTGAAGTTTGCTTCTTCTTCTACTCTTCTACTACTACTTTAACTCGTTTCTACACAGTTTTAGGTAAAGGCAGTGGTATATTCAGTTAAAGGAAAAAACAATTATCTTTAAAATCGCCTATCGTAAAAGGTTTTAAGACTGTTTATAAATAAGATATGGTTCTTCAAGTTTTTCTACTTTCAACAATTTTCCTAATCTTTAAGTATACTTTTTATTTTTTCGTTATAACTTTTTATTTGTGCGTCTATGTATATACGATGCAAAATAAAAAAAGCATATTTCTTTACCTTTAAAATGGTGTGTAGTAAAATATGCTAAGGTCAAATTTAAGCAAAATATGGTTGGGCAAAGTGTTATACTGCAACGATTTTTGTTAATTTTTACGTATTTTTTTTAACTTTGTATTTTTTCCTACGCGAAGGTTTATTTATGTATAAATTATTATTGTAATTTTAAACAATTGATATGGCTTATTACTTACAGCTATTACCCATGCTTATTACCCACGGCCGTCGTTTAAATGTGCATAAATCTGATAATATGATTTCGACAACCCCGATTTCTAAATATGATTCTTCACCCAAGGTTACCATTTTTGAGTCACATTATGAGTATAAAAAATAAAGATATGGATTAATTCTAATATTTGCTATCAAAGCTACTACGCCACAAGTTTTTTTGCAAAAATAGCCTGTCGATGTATAAAAATATGTACAAGAAACTGTGGTTGCAGAAAGTTAGGTATTAATTGTTACATGTTCTGCAGTGTGTGCTTAGGTATCAATTATTGAAACTCTAATAAAACTGAGATTTTGGAAGAATATAGTATAGCTAAGGAAGAAATAGATGTTGAAATTGAAAATGTTTTAAATTGTGACTAAATTAGGTAAACAAATAAGCCTATATTTTTATTTGGCAACATATATACCCAAACCCACAAGGAAAAATTTATAACGAGAAATTAAGAAAATTTACGTAAAAATTATCAAAAATCGTTGCAGTTTGACACTTTGACTAACCATATTTTGTTTAAAATTAACAAGAGCATTTTTTATAATACAATTTTTAAGATAGGACAATTGGCTTTCTTTCTTATTTTACATTATATTTACTTAAATGTAGAGGAAAAAAGTTATAACAAGAAATTAAAAAGATATATGTAAAGGTTAGATATCGTTAAAAGTGAGAAAACTTGAAGAACCATATCTTACTTATAAATAGTCTTAGAGCCTTGTATTATAGACCATTTTAAAGGTAATTGTTTTCTATTGCAACTGAATATACCATTGCCCATACCATACCTAAAACTGCATAGAAAAGAGTTACAGAATATTGTTTGCGAAAAAATAGGTTAAATTGACTAAAAACGGTGTGAGTATCAAATTTTTAAAAATCGTTTCCTAAACAACAAAGTCTTCTATTTCGCGTTATTATGTAAAAAAGATAGTGGTTCTTTATCTATAAATCAATGCCTATACCCAAACCCCTATGGTAAAAAGTTATAACGTAAAATACAAAAAAAAATAAAAACGCGTTTTTTAGTTAAAATTATATACTTATTTAATTCGTTATTTGATGAAAAATTTAATTTTCTACATCTTCCCTGTTGATTATCACCTAAAAAAGTAGTTTCCGACCTAACCGCAAAAAACTGAAAAGGGGCTGTTTTCACCCCCTTCTCAAAAACGCACTCCTTCAAATGGTAGCACTCCGTGGTATTTTAATAGTAGGGGACCCCTTAAACGTTGTAGTTCCTTTTAAAGTTCATTATCAATAGCATATAAGAACTTTTTTAAAGCAAAAATTAATAGTTATTTTTGGGTCTGCAAAATCATTTTTTGATAAACTAATTTGTTTATGTCACAAACGCCAAGGTATAGGACATGATACACAAAATATACTTAGAATCTTGTGCAGAATCAGAAAATGTAATATTATATAGGGTGTTTCATTTAAAATAATTAAGTTGCATTTTCGGTGTAACCGGAAGTTCCAGAAAAGATAGTATATTTGCCATATAAAGACCAATAATAATTAAACCTAGCGCCAATATTTAAAAAATGTATCTTTGATAGTTTCCGAAATCTTCCAATAGAACACTTACCCTCAATAACCCTGAATTTTAATTTAAGAGCATCGAGGCATCGTGATATAAACTCTGCCACTCAATATAAAATCATAATTTGTCAAACGCAGCGGATTTATTATGTACAAGATTTATCCACTTCATGCTTTTTAAAACTGCGACACGTTTGGGGAACAATAACATGTAATCAATAAGTGAAGTTGCTGGTGCTTAACTTGGGGAAAACTGTCCACAATTAGTTTAATTTGCTAAATAAATTTATTATTCAATTTATACTTCTTTGATGAAGCATACCCTGGGACCGTATGCTTTGGAAAACACTTCACGTATACATACAGGGTGAAGTGAAAGCGTTACAATACCGTCTGAAAAAGGCCCGAGTCCTATTATAGGACAGAAAAGGGTCATATAATGGAGATTTAAGGAGGACCAAGAAGTCAACTGACCGTGTGAGATGCCTTCGGATAAAATGGTACCAAGCTACTGACCAAACCAATGTTTTTAAACAATTATACCGAACAGAAAGGACTGGGAGGCAGGCGCTCCTATAAAAGCCGAC
The DNA here is from genome assembly GCA_014170235.1 of Listronotus bonariensis. Classification (NCBI taxonomy): domain Eukaryota; kingdom Metazoa; phylum Arthropoda; class Insecta; order Coleoptera; family Curculionidae; genus Listronotus; species Listronotus bonariensis. Next base: position 11,336 of record JACEGR010002402.1, read on the forward strand.
CTTATCTGGTATACAGAGGGCTCCAAAATACACCAAGGAGTAGGAGCAGGTATATATGGGGACAAACCAAGGATGAAAATAAACTTGGGTCTTGAACAACACGCTTCTGTGTTTTAGCCGATATTTTAGCCATAGAACAATGTGCTATGGAAACTATCAGAAGGAGTTATGTGGATAAAACCAAAGAAATTTATTTGGACAACCAGGCAGCCATCAGGACAACCAGTTTATGCAAAATTAGCTCTAAGCTTGTTTAGGACTGCGTAGTTGCACTGGAAGAGGTGGGTGCGTCCAACAAGCTATTGCTTGGGTACCAAGACACGAGGGCCATAAAGAAAATAAAGAAGCTGATAAATTGGCAAAGGATGGGGCTGGTAGGACAATGTAAGGTCCCGAGCCCTACTGTGGTATTCCGTCATGCCAAGTAAGGTCATCTATTAGATTATGGATCAATCATGTTCTAACCAGAACACCAGGACAGCGTCAAGCGAAAATATTTAATAAGGCATACTCGCCAGATTATACGAAAGACCTTTTGAACTACAACCGGAAAGCGGTAACAATAATAGTGGGTCAACTAATAGGTCATTGTAGACTAAATAAACATCTGAAAATTTTGAGCCGGGCAGAGGAATCCCTATGCAGGTTCTGGTTAGTTTTGGTTGAAGAAGAAACTGCAAAACACTTATGGTGCTATTGTAAAGCCCTTTGTCGTCTGCGGTTTGCAAGGCTGGGTGAGGAAAAACCTAAAGCCGCAAGATTTACCAAGGAGCCAGTTTCAAGCTTGTGGAGTCTAATTAAAAAGATCGCCTTGGATAGCGTGCTCTAATAAATGGACGGAGGACATACAATAAACCTGAGCAGGTTGCAGTGATAGAGGATATACAATCCACCTTCCTCCAGGCTTATCTAATCTAACCTAATCCAATGTACATTTCTGAAAAGCTTTTAAAAATATATTTTTTTACAAATATACAGGGTGTTTTATTAAAAAAGACCCAAATTTGTTTAATCCTTTTTACCTTTTTGATAAGTTACCAGTTAACTGAGATATAAGGAATACCTGAAAATGCAATATTTTTTGGCCTGTAGTTTAGAAACAAAGATACTGGACTGCTTCGTTTAATTTATCATTTGTTTCACTAAAAGAGAAGTTCGCGAAAACTGCAAAGTTCTACTTTTATTAATAACTAAGATACCCTGTAGTTGCAACCAAAATGGGACACTCTGTACATTCTCTACCACTGCAACCTGCTCAGGTTTATTGTGTGTCCTCCGTCCATTTGTTAGAGCACGCTACGCAAGCCGGTCTTATTAATTAGATTTTACAAGCTTGAAACCGGCTCCTTTGTAAACCTTGCTGATTGGGGCTGTCCTCACCTAGCCTTGCAAACCGCAGCCAACAAAGGGCTTCACAATAGCACCATATTGTTTTGCGGTTTTATCTTCTTTCTGGCAGAATCTGCATAGTTTTCTTCTGCTGCGCCCATTATCTTCATTATCAGGTGTTTATTTAGTCTGCAATGACCTGTTCGTTGACGCACCAGTCTTAGAATTTTTTAGGATCCATGATCTAATACCTTACTTGGCATGATGGAATACCACAGTAGGGGTTGAGACCTACCATTATCCTGCCAGCACCCTCCTTTGCCAGTTTGTCAGCTTCCTCATTGCCTTGGTGGCCCTCGTGTCCTCGTACACAGGTCAGAGTTACCCTGTTGGATGCACCTATCACTTCCAGGGTAACTACGCAGTTCTGCACCTGCTTGTAGCTGATTTAACCAGAAATGATCACTGATGGCTGCCAGTCCAAATAAATAACTATGGGTTTACCCGTATACGACTTTTTTGGTGATTTTCCTAGCACATTGTTTTATAGCTACAATTTTTGCCTGAAACACTTTAAGGTGTTGTGTGAGCCCCCAGCCATTACATCCCACTAAAATTTCTAAAACGGGGAAAACATCTTTGAAGAAAATGACAGGCTTGCTAGCTACTTACGTAAGTGCCTAGTATATAATTATTTAAAAAATTGCGCTGTAAAAAAATATACATAATTTTGATAAAATATTTTAGGTAAAATATTTACTTTTTTTATTTATTATTTTTAGAACCTTCTCTATTTCTCTGCGACTGCAGCATAAGGAAAACTTGAAGCTATAGAAACTCATAATGTACATTATGCGTATACAATAGATAAAATATAAACTGAAAATAAATATTTTCCCTGATTCTAAATTCTAGGGCATCCTGCAACAATAAGGAGTAAAAATATATCTATAAATATATAAGTCACATGCACCATATATTTATAAAATTTATAGGAAGTGTTGCTGCAAGATAAAACATTCACAATTCATTTTTATCTTATTCAGAACCAGTGAAAATGCCCCTATCTCGTCTCAATTTTCATGTAATAGAAATATTATTTATGTTAATATACCGGATCAGCTAAATATCGTAACACATAGGGAGTGTGAGGAAAAATACATTCCAAAGTGAATATTGGCAGGTAAACATTTTGGATTGGATGACTTACGTACATCTTTTATTGTTGCTTTACTGGCCGATATATATTTACCCATTGCTTATACAGTATATGTAGCAGTAAAATGGAAATTTTAGGAAAATGGCTACTGTGTAGGAAAATGCTTTCTGCCTGGGCAAATAACTTCGTAAAATATTTTTTATTTAAAAACCATTTACCAGGAAAATGGCATTTGCCGTGGTCCTTTTAAGCAAATGACGGTGATATATTTGATAACATATTAGGCGTACAGTGAGTTTTGCAGACTACAGTAAAAAGCATAGGCACGTGTAATTTGATAGGTCACAATGGCGGGATCATGGTTAGTACTGGTTAATTAAATATACTGGTAAAGCAGGTAGGTATTGGGATATCGTCGAATAAAGCAACAAAAAAGGATGTATGTGACTAATCCAATCAGATGTGTTTATGTTAACATGCAGATATTTACACGTTAGATTGTCGCTTTTCTTTACATTGCCTATGTGTTATGTTATTTAGCTGATTCTGTATTTATTTTTTCTTCGCTTTACTAGGGAATTAAAAAAATAATATTTACCTAACCAGAACTAACCATGACCTCCGACAATGTGACAGTTTTTGCATGACCATCTGGTTGTGCAAATATATCTATTTCCAGTTGTCTAAAATTGCTTGGGCAAATAATATCTCATGCTACTTGACTAGTCAACTAGCATTTGCCTTGACAGAAACCAATTTCCTAAAATTACCATTTGACTGCGACATATCTTCATATCTTGTATATCACAAAGATAAAAGAAATACAATAAATTTACAGAAATATGTATGATCCTATACTTTACTGCTTATTTAAATACAAAAATTATCCGCTCTTACATAGAATTGTGTTTTTTTCATTTACGCGAAAACTTTTTTTTCATACCTACATAAAATTTAAACAATATTTAAATATTAGCTATATCGTAAATATATGGCTAACTATTATGTTTTTATTAATATAAAAATACACACAAGAGCACCACCACCGATACTAAAACATACCATAGATGCATCTCATTAAATAATATGTGCGGTGGACTATGTCACGGAAGAGATTAAATCACCTATTTAACAAGAAATTTTTTCGATAATAAATAATGATAACTTGTTTATTTTATTATTTAACCACATATTTTTGTTTCTTATATGTCTATTACAAATTATTTTATTTTTACGTGCATAAAAATGGGTAGGTACATAATAGGTAAAAATTTTTTACTTCTCATAAAAATATCGTATATTTGAGATATCTCAAAAAATATATATGGTAAAAATATGTAAAAGCAAGAAAGTATTTTATTTGTTTCGCCAAAAGGCATGAAAAACTTGACAAGAAGTTTACCTAGCTAGTGATCACATGGTTTAAGTTTAATCTTAAAAATCAAAGCATACTAAGTAATTTGTTACTGATATTTTAAATAAATTGAGTTTTTATTAAGATTAAATATAATAGAACTTAAAAATTATACCGTTACTGGCTTTGTTTTTTCTTAGTTAAATTTTGTATCTTTGCATGCTATGATTAATATAATTTATATCAAAGATAAGTAGCAAGAGAGAAAGTCGTTGATGTAAAAGAAATAGAAGTAGTGCGAGTGCCAGGAGTATGTTCGGGGGCACCGCATTAAGATGGTAAAAACTAACAAAGTAAGTATCGACAATAACTGATAAATGTCAAAAAAAAAACTAAAGAATTTAGAACAAGGTTTAGATGACCAAATAATGGAAGGTTAAAAAGAGGCTCATCATGGTAGACTTCTGGTCAAAAGATTTTAATATATCAAGAGCAATGATAAAATTTACGGAAAACCTAAAGAAAGTTTTTTAGACCCGCACAATGTCTGCAACATTTGGAAATTCCGATATGCTTTCTGCATATCCAATAACTTTAAAATTCATTTGGACATATGTTATATCAACAACGGTATGGCGGAAAATTAGAAGAAAAATATTGATTTATTTTAATGTCATTGACATTTATTATTATTTTATAATTTAGCAAGTAAAATAAAGAGTTTAATATTTTTTTGTACATTTCTTAAACTATTGGCAATTTTATCCCATAACCTATAAGCAAATTACCGTAACAAAAATAAAAATAATAAGAATGAAATTAAATGTGCGTGATAAGATTTTTAACGGGCTTTTTTCATCTGTCTTCGGAGTCTACTGAATCATTCATTTTAATTTCTAGCTTGTATTTTTATTTTCGTTTGGGTAATTTGCTTATGAGTTAGGGCAAATATTTGTCTATATTTTTGTAAAATTAAATTTAAAAAATACTAAAGAGTATATTCTACTTGCTAAACAAATAAAATTATAGACGTTAATGACCTTAAAATAAATCAATAAATTAGGGGTTAATTTTTAAGTTTACGCATAAAATGTAAAAAGTGCTCTTTAGTTCTGTTATAAGTAAAAAGAATAAGGATCAAAAAATTTTACCATTTCTAAAAATTTAAACGTTTTTGGTCTGTAAAAATATTGGAAAGATTTTTAGAAATAAACTATTGGAACACCGGGTCTGCTGGCAAAAACCTATTTTTTAAATTATTTGCTTAAATTGTCAGTAAAAAAATATTTTTTTAACTTAACTACGTTCTTTTTTTAATATTGATTATATTTCCAACCTAAAATATTTAATTATTTTTCTATTATTACCTATTGTTTGCTCTTAGCAATAATTTTCTAAGTTATGCGTATGGATTAAAAATCACAATCACTACCGAAAACTTTTATTTTTCTAAAATCCCTAAATTAATGGTTTTTAAAGTGACGTATTTACCGTACTCCGCAATTAAGTACCTATTATATTGCTCAAATAAATCCCGAAATGCGGTTTTCGTAGAGTTATATTAGTCATTAAAGCAATTTTATTGTTAAATTGATGAGTCTTCTGGGTTATCTATCCCTCCTTTTTTGGATTTAGGAAAATCGTTACTGTAATGCTAATACTTTTCTTAAATTGTAACAAAGAATTAAAAAAAAATAGAGTTTGTTATTTGAATTAAAAAAACAAATATTTTGAATTTTTGCCAAGCACTGGCGTAGATAATGTTTTAAATTGACTACACATAAGAACTGGGTCATATGGGACCCAAACCTAATTAATAACAGATGCTAGTGGCCTTAAGAAGAATACTTTGGTGAAGAAAATACTAATTATGAAATTACGAAAAAAGTCGTATTTTGGGAGTTACCCCCCAGAAAAAAATCTAAATTTTTAAAAGAAAATCATTTGTATTTTTTTTTGTACATTTAATCAAATTTTGTCAAAAAATTCCAAATTTCGCTAAAATATGCATATGCAATATTTTGCATAAAAAGTTGTAGAGTGAAAACACTCTAACTGGCTATACCTACTTTTTTAAAGATATAGATATTTTTTTAATTAAGAATTTTTTAATAAAATATGATTTCATTTAAAAAAAATACAAAAAGGAGATTCGTTTTTGAAGCATGGATTTTTTCTGGGGGAGGGGTGAAGTAATCTAAAAAATCAACTTATTCTAAGTCCCATGCCCCAGTTTTTGGATATAGTCATTTAAAAATATTATCTAAGCCATTATTGCCAAAAGACTATGGACATGTGCATTCAAAGTCCAATGATTATTTTAAACCTGCAAATTTACTTAAAATGGTATTTTTAATTTTTACTCTTTGACTTAGTGTTTTGTTTTAGTGCCTATTTAAAATTATTTTAATCTGAATTTATTCAATGTAACTTAACCAAATAATCAGCCATTAGGCACTTATTTTAGTTTATGTGTATTTTTTTATTATTTGCCTTTTTTGTCCTAAGCATATCTATTTTTTTAAGTTTAGGCGTATAGATTCTAAATCACAATCAATGCTGCTATACAGGCTGTAATTTAATTAATGGCTAAAAATACTGGGTATGATCCTTAACTTATTTTAGAAAGAAAAATTCATATAAACATATTTTCTAAAAAATTACATTTTATCCTTTACAGGTCCTAAACCTCTTAACTTTTGAGATACACAGTGTTAAAATTTGTAAAAAATATCTAATATTTAAATATTTCAACTAGTCTTTAACCAATTTTGTTTTAATTTGGCAGTCAGGGCCTCCGCTACCATGTGTGCAATACACATGGGCGCCATCCTTAGAGGCGCCAAAACCCAGGGTAAAAAATTGCAAAAAAATTGGTAATATCAGCAATTAAACAAAAGTTTTTAATGGTATAAATTTTAGCGATGTAATTAATGAAGTTGCAACAGCAAGGTTTCGGAAAATAAATAATGTACCTAGCTATCATTTTTGATGAATTATCTGCATATTTTTTAAAATATCTACAGCGTCTCTACTTAAGTTTGCATCATATGGAAAACTTCTTTACTATTTATTTTACTATAAAAAGTAATTTTTAATAATAAAAAGTTCTATATGGTCTAAAACCCAAAATGCATTGATCAGATGTAAAGTTTTTGCGGTGGTATACAAGGTACGTTAAAAAATATATTTTTTTAAGAAAAAGAACCTATATTTTTCATAGTATCAAAAATGTTTATAAAGAAAATATGTTTAGAATTAAAAATTGCTTTTTATACCTAAAAAACGGATACAGAACTACAAAGAGTGTATACTATCCATGTTAAATATCCTATTTTTAATTGATTATATCTCAAATTCTTAGTGGTCAGTCGACTTTAAATTTTAAGAGTAATTGTATATTAATGTCTTTAATACCCAGACAAAAATATAGAATTTTCTAACGAATCTCCTATACCACGACGACTACCTTAAATATGCTATTTGTTATTTCTAAGATTTTTTTCATTATTTTCTACGTTAAAGATCGTTTATGTAACTTTTCGCTGTTTTTACAGTTTCTAAGTTTTCTTTACATATTAAATTTCAAAATATGTATGCACTCTTTTAAAAACTTAAATTTTCACCATTAACGCTTAAAAATTAAAAAAATAAACTCTTGACATTAAACAAATTTGCACATTTGAATTTTATTTTTAATTCTAAATCTTTTTTCTTTAAAAAATGTTCAATATTATGAAAAATAAAGGTTTTTTCTTCGGTAAATTCATAGTTTTTAATATACCTCGTGTACCACTGTAAAAAATAAATATCTGATAATTGTATTTTGGGTTTTAGGCCATGCATAACTTTTTATAAAGAATATATATATTTTTTTAATAAAATTAATATTTAAAAAGTTTGGAACTTAAGTAGGCACGCTGTATATGTAGACATTAGGCAATATTTCTGTTATTTGTTCCTAAAAAAGATATAATTTTTAGTTTTGGGATATTTTCTGGTATTTTATAAACAACGTGTCTGTACCCCATTTGTTATGTAAATGCTTTAAAATGGGTGTAAAAGAATTTGGTAATTATTTACGAAACGGTCGCATCGCCGATTTTAATGAAATTTGGTATGCGGGGTTTTTGGGGCGCTGAAAGCTAAATTGGTACTCAATATTTTATTTCCACCTTTAAAAACCCCATTTTTCTATTTATTTTACCCGTTTTTCCATAAAATTGCAAAGCTTCACTTTCAATCATTTAGTTAATTTTATTTTTTTAGCTAAATTTAATGAAATTTGATAAGGAATACCGCCAAGGCTACTGTGATTGAAAGTGAAACTTTTGCAATTTTATGGAAAAAATGTGTAAAATAAATAGAAAAATGGGGAGTTTTAAAGGTGGAAATCAAATAATAAGTACCAATTTAGCAGAAAACTCAAGAAGAAAAACGGAAATGTAGTAAATTTAGGTTAGTTTTGGTTATCAAGTTCGATGATGAATATCTTGAGAACAAAACGTGTCCGACTAAATTTTTTTCAAATTCGTAATCAGCGCCTCAAAAAAAACCCTTATACCCGATTTCAGTAAAATCAGCAGAGGCGTCCGGTTTGTAAATAATTACCAAAATTTAATTAAATTTATTTTGATATTTTATTATTTTTATTTCATTTTGATATTTTAGTCTACAAATAAATATGACTTCTAAGGTTTTGTTTTTGCTTTGTTTCAAACATCTACCTACCTATCGACGTTCAAAAAAAAAAAACAACTTGAACCAATATGTCCTCTTTTGCACACGGGCGCCAGTAGCCTTTACGGGGGCCCTGTTGGCAGTATTATTGATAACATTAAGGGGTAATTTATTACTAACTTAATTACATTTAATAGGTCCAGTAGCGTCTCGAGAGGCAACTGAAGGAATATTTCCAACAAATAAACGGTACGCCACTAAATGTGTAAATGTGTGCAAAAATTGTTGTGCTTTCTTAAGATTAGGCAAATAAAAATACTGCTTTTATGTCTCTAAATTTTTTCCGTATCTTCTTTAGTTTGAGAGAAAAAAATAAATAAATAAAAAAGAATTGCGCGATCTTTTTTTAAATTAGGTTTAATAATTATTTTTAAGTAACAATTAGGTAACAAAAATATTAAATACTTTTTTTAATAGGGTTTATATCCAGAATAAGAGTTTTTACAATAATAAGTGTTTTCATTTTTTTTTTTTTTTGAATATTTAACACCTTGGATCTCAAAAGCTAAGACGTTTAGGACATAATACTATGTCGATATAAACTTTTCTTTTTAAAATAGGCTAAGGAATCACACCCTGTATTTTTAGCCATCAATTAAATTACACATTTTATTTTTTAAAATCAAAATGCTTAAATAGGTTATATAAATGTTTTTATAAAGTGGCGTATTTACCGTCCATTGCAATTAAGTATTATATCGCCTAGATAAACCCCGAAATGCGGTTTTCGTAGAGGTTTACGAGTTATATTAGTCATTAAAGCTGTTTTATTGTTGAATTCACTGTAAAAACATTTTGTAAAATTACAATTGTTTTACAAAACAATTATAAGCAAAATATCAAATCAACTTATACTAATACAAAATTTAATACATCGAGTAAAATCACAAACATGTGAAGGAACTTACTATAATGAGTAAGGTGGGTGGACCATGAAAGACCACTCTAACAAATAAGCAGTTTTTCCTAGTTTATTTAGGGGATAAATAAAAGAAAAAAATATTTATAAATACTTTGTTATATTATGTAACATAAAATGTACTTTTTTGTTCTAGATGTAACCACTCTTTATTAAACCTAAGTTTTCTAAAGCTCTTTCGGACGGACTTTCCAATAGGTCAGTTCTTTGTAAGGCCAAAATTTTCCTAAAAGGCCAAAGTGACTATTGACAACTATCCTCCATTACAAGTTTTTTTTATATTTATAAACGAAATAGGTACTACAGACTTACTCTAATTATTACGAACTTTACAATGGCAACAATGGCAAAATATAGGATAGTTTGTAAATGTTCCTACTAAGGCCTATGCACCTTAGCAAGGCCAATCGTCAAATTTTTGATTGGTCTTAGTAGGAAGTATCGGCCTTTATAAGAACATTACCGATATTTTAATGAAAATCGAAACAAAATTATTATTTTTTCTTTAGTACTGTAAGAAATTTTTATATAATAATTTACAGTAAAAAAAAGTGGGATACTGATGGATTGTTTACATAAAATAATTCTGTTTGCTGTGTGTGCTAATTACAATTTTAGCGTTGAGACCGAACTCTAAGAAGCAAGGCTCCGCAATAGCGATGCGAACGGCTCGCCGATGCGTCTGTGTCCTTGAGTTTGATGTTGCTCAGTATGAGTAAAAGGAATTTCTAATCACATGTCAACAACTATGACTTTTTTATAGTTGGACTTCAAAGGAGCATGGCCTTCCATGGTCCACCCACCTTAATTTTGGAAACTCTATGTAATTTTTTGTAACTGTTCGTGAATTTTATAACTCAGGTGATTGATAACTAAATAAAAAGAAAAAAAAGAACAAATTCCTTCATACATTTTTACATACAATAAGGTGGCGGGATGTTTTACAAATATTCCCCATTATTTTAAAAATATTGATCAATGCTGTTTTTTTATTGGAACACCCAGTATATTTTTCAAATATAATATTATTTTTAAAAGTTTTAAAAATATGTAACACTATAGGTTTATTTTATAAACAACAATAAAATTCCCAATTTTTATACACCAAAACAAATCAACCAACTGTTTTCTCTATTAACTTGATTAGTGTAGTGGTGCTTACGTCACGACTTTTAAAATTAGATTTTGCTATTAAACTTAATAATGTCTTTTGTTATATGAGTCAAGATAGGTAGCACTTTATAAAGCAAAATTTTTAATTAGTAAATGGCTTTTAATAAATAATTTCCTTAATTTCTTGTTAGAACAATCTATTTTAATCATTTTTCATTCAAAAAATACCTATTAATCTATTATATTTACTGACATTTAAAATAACTGCAACACTTTTTTTTGTTAAAACAGTGGTTTTAAACTTCATAACTTTGCTTACATTTTTTGTTTTATATTTTTCTAAATCGAAAATAAACTAAATATATTACGCTAACAATAAATCAAGAAAATGATTTAACAGCAACTATTTGCAAATTATTAATTTTGCTCCAAAAAGTGCTACATACCCAGATCTGGATAACAAAAGAAAAATACATTATTAGGTGAAGTAGCAAATTTCAATTTTAAAAATTTGTAACGTAAACACCACTACAGTAATAAGGTCAATAATAATAACTGTTAACCGAGTTATTTGCATGGCCTACTGCAAAATTGTGCATGTGAAGTATTGCAATTTGAAGTTTTATTGTTGTTTATTAAAATAATAGCATGGGATAATATATTTTTTATGCTTGTTAAAAAATTAAATTATTTTTTTGACAAATATACAGAGTGTTTTATTGAAAAAAACATGATCAATATTTTTAAGCAATATTATTTTAAAAAATTCTTTCTACGCCACTGCATTTTACATAAAAAGTTATTAAGCTTTAATGGCTTTATTTTTGGCATCTTTTATTTCACGAAAAAGTAGCTTATGTTTGCGAAAACCGTGGGGTTTTATCTTTTTAATAACTGAAATACCCCGGAGTTGCTTCAACAACTACAAAAATGTAAAAAATGAACCAACACAAAATTACCCAAATTTTTATTATAACAGCAAAATGCCAAATAATAAATGGGTTTTAAAATTAAATGAGGATCCAATATCTAAAATTTCACATAAAATATACAAACTTATTATTTATTATCATATCTTTTTTAATTATATTTAGCACCTTTTTTACCTGGTTTTACATTTTAGATATATATATATATATATATATATATATATATTTAGATAAACTTTAACATTAATTATATCAATTAATAAAGCTGGGCAAATTACGTAAAAACGGTGTAAAGCATAAATTAAAAAATTATGATATTATTTCTTTTTTATGTAAAATTTAAGATATAGGATCCTCCCTAAATTTAAATACTCTTTTTTTATTTGACATTTTGCTGGATTAGTAAAAATAAAAACAGTTGTGTTTTGATTAATTTTAATATTTTCGTAGTTTTGGAGCCCCTGTACCAAACAACACAAATTTTTCAACGTTAATCTTGATTTTTTTAGGAAGCAAAATCAGTTGCCATTTACGACTATCCTAAAAGTTTAAATTGTAGTTTGTAAAATTTTTCTTCTACATCGTGGCGGAGTTTTCGGCAAACCATTATTAGTGGTATTTATCAAGCAGGAATCACTGCTCTGGAGTAAACAAAACGAATAGAACATCCACAATTTACACATTATTACCTTACAATTAACATCACTCCTTAAATATTTACAACAAAATCGCGCGTTTCAATGCGCTCGCTGGATTCACGCGTTCAATGACCTCGATCATTTATCGCTTTTCTATCCTTGTTTGTTAAAGAGTTATTACATTTAACATTTATGTAGTAGGGCATATTACAACTTTTAAAAACAATAAAATATCAATTATAGTAAAATTTAAGTTGCTTTATACCATAAAATCCATTTTTATATAGTTGATTTTAAATGAATGTTAAAAATTTACGACAATGTGTTTTCCCGCACATAATAGTAGTCTAAAAGCTTACAATACTTTTTAACATAAACTTTTATTTATTTTTTAAATTATGGGTATTCGGTAAATATCTTGCTGTTTATGATACAAAAATTTATAAATATTTCTATTATTATTCATTATATTATTTCATATAATTGACCTGCAGCGAGAAATATCTGAAAATTAAAATATTTATTATTTTTTTTTATAATAATAACAACTAGGTAGGTAATAGGGTATTACCAATAGTATATTTATTTATTGTACCAATTCTAAAACATTTTTTATTACTTTAATAGTACGAGAGCTAGTAAACCCTTTAAGTAACGTTACATCTGTAAGGCTGGAAATTTGTATAGTGATGAGTCATAGCATGCTAAGTACGAAAATCATCACCTGGCAGGCATCAGCCGTGCACATCATCACTCTGTATATTTTAGAAGTAAAAAAAAATAATAGAAACAAAAAACTTGAAACTATAAGCTTTAAATTTTTCTAGGATTTCGTTCGTTTATAGTAAGGTTTGAAAAAAAATGGACAGGCGTTTTCGATGAGCACAAGTACCTGCAAGGCAAACCTAAAGCAGTGGATGATTTGGATAGCCATATTTCCAAAACTAATAAAGTTAAATATACCTAATGTGTTTTCTTAAAGCTCTTGTTAAGATCTATTTAACGGTAATACTGGTGATAATTTACAGGGTGAAACATTTTTTTTGTAAGCAGTGGTGGCGCTAGGGGTGGGCGCGATGTGGCGAGCGCCCAACCTAAATTGTTCTCGCCCAGCCATTCGCCCAACCTGCGAAAAGGTCCTGTTTAAAAAATACCAGCTTATTTCCATAAACCATTTAATAAAGCCGTCCGAATCATGCAATTCTTAAATAATTGATCTACAGTGACGATATTAAAAATTACCAGTATGTTGCGCTATGTCATTAGAAAGAGATTTTAGTGCAAAATTTAAATATAAAATAAAATATTTAATCTAAAATGTTCAAAAACTCTCCGGTTAGTTTAATTAAAAATTAAAATTACTGTTTCTTTTTAAACAAAATAAGATATAGGTACCATTAAAGGTGGAAGTAAACTAAGTCATTTTTTGGTCTCCATATCCTACCAACCAAACGACTTTCTCGAAAACCGTTTGTAAGAAACCAAAATTTGGATTTTTTCTGTTGCCGAAATGCTGGTGTAGCTTACCTTTAAAAAAAGTTTGAACATTTTAAATTTTGGTTATTAACAGGCCTTACTACAATTTTTATCGCCCTCTAACATTGGGTTTTTACCCTTCATAAGACGAACAATAAATACAGCTTCTCAAGTGATAGGGGTTTGAACATTTTCATAAGATTTGATGTAAAAATGTAAGCACACTTTAAAATAAACGATTCTTTTTAAGCAACTAACTATGGCAGTGGCTTAGAGGGTATATTTTTACGACACAACTTTATAGGACCCGAAAAATAAGCCCATAAAATATTTGTACTAAATTTTGAAACGCCCTGTATCCAATTATTGGAAATTTTTCTCTCATTGGCAGAGCGGGGGCGCTTAAGCCATAGTTTAAAATATACAGGGTGTCTCAAAAAGCTGCGAAAGAGATGCTACCACAAATTAAGGCTAAAATATGACTATTTCAACCCAACTTGGTCCAGTCTAAAAGTAATGTCTAAAAGTAAAGTCCCGTGTCAACAAACTCCCTCTTACCTCGCTTAAGACACCCACGGTACGATAGTATTTAGGCTTTTAGCCTTCGTGGTTTGTCCAAAGATAAAAAAAATGATTTTGAAGATACAGGGTGTCAATAGTTCAATCTGGTGTCAGTTTGATATAAATGATTTTGTTAATAAATAGGTGTATGGACACAACAACAACACAAGACAACACAAACTAGAACTAACCAGAACTGAAACATTAAAATATGCTTTCATTCATATATTTGTCAAATTTAGAGGCCGCCACCTGATGCGGTATCTTGCGGGCATTTAAAGCAAAATAGCTTTTTTGAGCCTCTGTATTTAGGTTTTAAATAAATGTGCATATTTTTTAAACAAATTTTAGTTAAAAAAGTAGATTGTTGGCTAAACTTAATTATTCTGGATTAAATTAAAAATATAGTTCAGACTAAATCTATGTCCTAAATGTCACAAGTGATAAATAGGCCTATTTTTTCAAAACTCTACCACTCTGTATCTTAAACTTTTAGCTATGAGGACATACCTTTACTTGAACTTTTCTTCTTAAAATCACTTAATAATTCACACTTTTAAAGATAAGCATTTTTATACAGAAACACCCTGTATAGTTTAGACCTGGCCATATAGAAAGAAATTCTTTGAAATCCAGATAATTCAAAAACGGCCGCTTAAATTTACTTTCATTAGAGTCAAATTTTCTTGCAAACCGTATTCGTGTCACTGGTTTAAACCGCATTTATAAATGACAATATAAATATGAGAATAAAGAAAATTTATGTTTTCAAACCATTGCGTCACAGCCCAATAAACTTTTAGGTTATGATTATGATTTTTATTTTTTATAATTAATATGTACTTTTGTTTACACCAAATATAAACATTTTTCACTTGCCATGTACAGCAACGTAAAAAGTTTACAAAAAATAACCAAAAAAGTTTTTAATGAGTACGATGCATACGCCCGCCCAAAAAAGATAACTATATTGTTTTTAAACCATTGTCCGGGATGTATTCAAACACGGTTAAATACGCGACGTACATGACGTCACCGTTTAACAAGTAAATGTATGTTTTTAAAATGTTTTGAACCGTATTAACAACAAAAAGTGGCTCAAAAACTTAATTCTGTTTAAATTCCTGCTAAAAACTGCAGGTGACGCCCTCTATCATGCATTTTTCGACTAAGGTAAGTTCGGTTAAATCGTTTTATTATAGCCCCAGGAATTTATGGTAGCATTTTATCCGCATCTTTTAGAGACACCCAGATGTCCTTCGAAAAACTATATTTTAAATGTACATTATTTTTGAAAGGGAGGGGGCTAATGGCCCCTCTAATTGCGCTCCTGATTGCACACAGTTTCCTGCCCAGCATCCAAATGTTTTGGCCGGCTGTCACCCAACTTATAAAAAAGCTGGCGCCGCCACTGTTTGTAAGGCACCTTGTATATTATATTACCATTAAAAAGATCTTAAAAAGAGCTTTAAAAAAATACCTGATTTGATATGTCTATCTCTTATAGTTTTGAAAATATGTCCATCCAAATCAGCCACACCTTTCAGTTCGCCTGTCCGGTACTTGTGCTCATCAAAATCGCCTGTCAATTTTTTTAAACCTTACTATAAATGAACTAAATTTTAAAAAACCTATACGCTTACAGCTCCAAGTTTTTTTCTTTTTATTAATTTTGAAAACTTTCAAAAATATACAGGGTGATGATGTACACGGCTGATGCCTGCCAGGTGATGATTTTCGTACTTTGCATGCTATGACTCATTACTATACCAATTTCTAGCCTTACAGGTCTAACGTTACTCAAAGGGTTCACTAGCTCTGAGACTATAACTGAAAAAGGGGGTTAAGCATCCAAAACCCCGGGATAACAGTCCGTGCTTCTTACAAAGATTATGAAAAATGTAGGATTCGGAAAATGAAAATAACTGTTTTAATCATATTACGTTACGTTTACGTTAATTTTATATAAACATGGGTCCGTAAATAAAAATAATAAAAGACAAAAACTTTTTAAAAAATGTCTTAAAAGTTATTTACACAATTTTGATCTTATTAGGTGGAGGATTACGAAGAAAATTAAGCAGTAACCTAATTATAGTTAGCTCCACCTAGACGAATATTTCTGACAAAAAATTGTACGCTACATACTTTTGCGCAATTATCGCAGTTTTTTAGGTTAAGCAAATAAAATTACAGGTTTTATTGTTAAAATTTTTTTCTTTTAATTATTTTTTGCCCAAAAAGTCGACACGATTCCATATCCTTTAATAATTTTACTAAAAAAAGTTGTTTAAAATGTTAACAGTAAATAATACCCGTCGTTATTTAATCTTTAATTAGATAGGAATTTGACCATGCCGAAAAACGGATTCTATGTATTTACGCGAGAATCGTACACAATTTTTTCTTAAAAAATGTTTACCTTAAACCCCTCATGGACGACCCTGAGATTAAGTCTTCTATAAAAAAAATATTTTAGTGGGTATACAAGTTATTATAAAAAGAAATATTTAAAAAAATTTAACACTCTGTAGTTTTAATGAAGTTTTTTCTAATTTTCATTGTAGAATCACCCTTAAAGTTTGTCGGTTAAGTTACTGGTGACCCTATATAGCTGTCGCAGTCAGCTTTGAAACTTAAAATCGCGCCAAGCATAACTTATTCCAGGATTTTAAAAGCCAACATTATACCATTGGATTCGTAATAGAAAAAATTTGTATTACGTGTTCGAGTTTTTGAAAAACAAATGACAGTAAATACGTACCCATAAGTTACCAGTTTACACCAGGTTGGCAGGTAGTATGCTCAATAAAAAGGTAGCCAACCATGTTGTGGCATTATCTACATACTATAAACTTTTTATTTATATAAATAAAAAAAAAACTTGTAACGGTATTTATGTCAAAAGTTTTAATTATAAAATTATTAATTACACTATATCAGCCCAGTGGCGGCTGTTGACTTTAGGAGTTGACGATGCTGCATTAAAGCAAACCTTTTTTTTTAAATTAAAATATAAACTAAACTAACAAAAACCACCAAATGACTGTTATTTTATATTTTTTGGTAATAAAAATGTAAATATTTACCAATATCACTTCCTAAACATCAAAAATAAAGAACGCGATATACAGTATCTCTTAAGAATAACTACACAATATAAATTTAAATAAGGCACTAAGTGTTTAATAATAAGGAAGCAGGAAAAGTTTAATTAGTTGTTTTTAAATACTAAATATATGCGTCTGTTTTTTTTCCGTAGCAAAAATATTAATTATTTTGTCATTAAAGTTTAAAATTGACCTAATAAGCTGTTTTTCAATTGATAAGCAGGCTAAGGCTTTAAGTCGATCTTGGCACATCGTATGTACTTTGCAAAAATATTTTTATTTGCTTATTGGTTTGGAAACTCCTCTCTACTTCAACGGTGGTCATTGGCATAGTAATAGGTATTTTTAATAACTTGTTGAAAAATGTTTCTGATGATTATTAACAACTAAACATTTTAGAAGCACCTAACAAGAGGAGAAAGATCTATATTTACTACAGGAATACAATATACCGAGTTTCGTTATTAATCTCTGTTTTTCTAACATTGGGTAGACCTGAATGGTTTCTTGAAAATAATTTTGAGAAAATAACAAATCGTACCATTCAAATTGTTCGCAAATAAATAGATTTGCTGCATTGAGCTGGTCAGTAAATGTAAATCGGTCTTCAGCTACATTAATAATAACGTCACAGATCTTAATAGCTCATACTTTCCAATTTTTCTCATTAATTTTAATTCTCCCTGATTTTCATAACTTTCATACTCTTGGCTTCTTCCATAATTTTGTGCATTTTTTGATTTCAAATAGTGCCTATATTTTCTTTATTTTTTTTTTTTGTTTATTTTCACTGAATATAATATGCGTTTTTGTAGTTCATTAAAAGGAATATCCACATGAGGCATAATATAATAAAAAGTAAAAGCCAAAATACAAATAAATTTTCTTGCAGTAATATTCGTATTGCACCGGCTTGTTTCTTGGTATTATGATAAATGCCGAGGATTTTTTCGAATTTCTTCATGCATTCGAGCAATTCTTCTCTTTCCTCGTAAACAACATTAATAGTACGACTCTTAAAATTACATCATGTAGGAACTGATCTCGGAATTTTTCGGCTAACAATTCTGTCAAGGAAACGACACGTTGGCAAGAATTAGAGAAAAATGTTGGTATTTCAGAAATAACACCAAAATAGAGATGTACATCATTATTTTGTCAAGCTGCTTGAGTCATTATTAGATTTAGCTTGTGGGCATAGCAATGCACGAAATGCGCGAAAGGAAAACTTTAGCCTGTATTCCCCCTTGTTTACCACTCATGACTGTTGCACCGTGGCTCAAGTGCTGTTACAGTAAGGGTGCTTAGAGCATCAACTGTTTAACGAGTATATGTAAAAAGCCCCAAAAACGTTCAACAGGCTTACAATCTTTAACACACCGAAATACAAGGATAGTTTGTAACTTTAAAGATAAGTCAATTGTTTTATCCGCTATAACCCCTAAAAATTTGACTTATTTATTTCTGTAAAAACTATTTCCCGATAAACTTAAAAAATGAATTCCAATAAATTATTTTAAATATCTTAAGAAGTACCCCTAAAAACAGAGGCAGATCGTAAATGGTCCCTTAATGATTTATCCAGTTCGGCATAATTTATAAGGCCGTGAAGTTCAGGATTCTTAGAGTTTTCACTTTCATCGTGTCCTCTAAGTGCTAGTTCAAAAGTTACGCAAAACGCAATAGCGGCTACCAGTGGCGGATTTACATATTTGCCGCCCGTAGGCTATTAATTTTTGCCGCCCCTTAATTCTTAATTCCCATAATATCATACGAACGTAAAAAAAAATAGAACCCAAAAAGTTCAGAAGTATTCACCTCAAAGAACATAAATTTACTAACTACCGTAATACTTATAATTAATGTCGTTATTAATTAATTAATTTTTTTTTACATAGAAATAAACATTTACGGACTAAATCTGCTATCCACTAAAAATTTTCTACCTTACTCAGCCTGCTGGTAAATCCAGCACTGGCGGCTTTTTGAAAGCACGTATACTTGTTTCTAGCAACATTTTCATTATGTCTAGCGATGTTCTGCCAATACGCACTATCCAACTGTTCCTAAATATTATCTTTTCCTAACTACTAATACTCTCATATATTACGTACTTTTGTTTAATTAACGGTTTAATAGGTTTATGTGCAATAATATAAAAATATTATAGTATATACTGCACCTAGATGACTTAACATCCGTATGTGCAAAATTGTATAATGTGTTGTTTTAAATTCATATAAAGTTTTACTTTTTCACTCAAATGCACTAACAATAAGTCATTTACTCCACTTTTTGTCCAGTGTAAATCGCCCCATGTAAAATAAAATAAACGATTATTTACTTTACATCCAGTAATCCACGGATATTTCAAATAAATGTTTAACGTAATATCTTACGTAACTTTTTCCCCGACTTTTGAACTGCAGTTAATGTTTAGGTCCGGTGTAGGGCGACCCTTTCGTTTTATTTCAAGTTTATCACTGATACTTAGCTGAGCAAAATTCTAATATATATTATCCATGCTACAAAAATTCACCAACAAATGACGGAAAAATCAGTTCTTTACGCGCCGAACACGTTTCCCGGATTTGCGTTTGCATATTTTAAGTTTGATGACTGGCAAAAAATTAATATTTGACGTGGTCACAAGGTATAATTTAGAGCACCCTGTGGATACTTTGTAGGTTAGCAAACTTTAAAGCCTAAAAAGCCCTTAAAAAATGTATTTTTAACCAAATTAGCCCAATTCCTATCTTTTAACTATGTTTTTAAAAATGTATTTAAAGTGAAGTAAAATAGTGTGCTTTTGAACATCCACTAGTAACGTTACTTTACGCAGCTCTAAATCCAAAATATTACCGGTGACCCCCGAGATTTTTCAGGAAATATTACCATAGACGCCAACATACTACAATCCTAAAGAATTTCATGAATGCTGGTTTTTAATGCAAATGATGCGGGCTCTTTTACGGTGCGGCCTGTGTCAAGCATTATTTGACAATCATTTTATTAAGTTACGAAAATACATCTGATAATGCTCGTAAAAGTCACAAATCGTATTTTAGTAAAAAAAATAAAAATAATTTGGTTGCTATTGTATGAAATATTATTTTACTTATATAGCCTATATACAGGGTGTGGCCATTTGAAAACAAAATAGAGCTAATTTTGTTCACTCTAGGTCACTTAAGAAAAAAACGCTTAAACACTTCAATTTTTGATTTTTGGAAAAAACCTTCTTTGACACTTTTACTCCCCCTCTAGCACCCCAAAAACCTTAAATGGAAAAAGGGGTCAAGTAATACTGTATTTTAAAGAAATATCAACCCTCAATATGACTGCCAGGTTTGATATTGATTTTTTAATGTATAATATTAAATTACTGGCAAATTTATTAAGGTATCAGGTATGTAATGATTTTATACAGTTTTTTCTTAATAACATTTAATTGTTTATTGGAACATAACAAAATTTGATGTGTAAACTTATCTTGATAACGTCTTTAAAATAGTCCAGTACAAAATTGTTGAAAAATCAGGAGGCGGGAGGGGCAATATTTAAAGGTACTTAAATTAATATAAAAATTATTATGCCCGTCTGGGCACAATCCTGTAGAATATTAAAGTTTTAAAAGCAAGTTTAAATAGATTGACATTATTTCATTATTTATATTTAATAGACTTACTTTTTTATTTTTTAAATAAATTTACATGTTAGTGGCAGTTTTATTGATAAATATATAAAACTTTTTTTTCTATTGGATAAATATAATTTTAATTAAAAAAGATTTTAATTTTTTTTCCAAGTTATCTTTTAAAATGTCAAGACATTTAAAAATAATTAAATTAAAATAATTATCTTATAAAGGTTGAAATAATCATTTAGTTTATCAAATATTTTTTGCCAAATGCGTCAAATGCATTTTTAAGACATTCAATTAAAACGAAATATTAATTAACAACACCAATTTAATATGGTTGCTATGGAACGTTAAAAAATATTTACAAAAGCTTCTTAAGTATACAGGTTGTCCAAACAATAATATTTTAAATAATGGTGCTAATAGAGTAAGCAAAAATAATGTAAGAACTTCATATTAAAAAAATATTGTCCTTTATTTGCAAGTTATCGACCTTTAAAGTTGGAATAAATTAAAAAGAGAGAGACCATCTAATGTGTGCAATTTAAAAAGAGGTAACAAATTTAAAAATTTACTTTTACCGTTTAATTCCTTCACATTCTTTGGTAAAAATCAATTTGCCTAATAATAATTTTACAATATAAATTTAAACATCTTACATCTCTTACTATCAACGGCGTAGCTACTATGGGGCTAGGCGGGGCGGAGCCCCGGTGTCCTCAAGCCCATGAGACCCTTGGATTCTAACTTACAAAGTATAAATTGAACTTATAAAAATTTATCCCACATGTGGAATATAAGTACACCAGAATGCAACCGAAACACGATGAGACCGGTTATTTTCAGTGGAGGAGCCAATGGTGGTCGCGGTTGGTAAAGAGCACAACCTTAATTGTTCTTGCCCAACCGTTTGCCCTGTTTAAACAAACATTTTATTCTCATAAACCATTTATTCAATTCATATATAAGTTATTCGAATAACGAAATTCTTTAAAAAATGATCTATGGTAGCAATTTAAAAATTTAGAGTATGTTGCGCTATAACACTAAAAACGGATTTTAGTATAAAATTTAAATATAAAATAAAATATTCTATTAAAATGTCTAATTTTCTGAATTTTCTCCCGTCAGTCATGTGTATTTAAAATTTAAATTAGGAAGAGCTTGTCATTTACTAAACAAAATGGGATATATCACCAGAGCTAAAAGTAAGATAGGTAATTTTTAGGGTCCACAGCCTTCAAAAGCAAACAATTTTTAAAAAACCATTTATTTTAAATGCGGAATTTCCTGTGGCCATCATGCCGGCGAAGCATAACATTTAAAAAATTGAACATATAAATAAAATTTTGGTCAACAGGTTTTACCCCTATACCAAAACTTTAATAAATTAATTTCTCTCAGTATTTTTACCTTTTGGGACAAACAATAAATACAACTTTTAAACTCTATGGGGTTTTGTAAATTTTCTTGAGATTTGATTCGAAAATGTAGCCACAGTTTAAACTATGTTTTTCTTATTTAATTTACGATGACTGTATGTTAGCTTGTAGTGGGTTTTATTTTCAGTTTATCGGACCTTAAAATAAGCTGTTGAATATTTTTACCGAATTTGGAAACACCCTGTATATATTTAATTTCAATATTTTACTTGCACATATTGCTGCCCACCCTTCAACTTTTCCTGCAGGGTATCGCCCAACCTAAAAAGAAACTGGCGCCGCCACTGGTTATTTTCTACAGTAGCCTATTGTGTTTAAATTTACCATGCATGTTTATGTTATAAAAACTTAATCTAATTGATTGCTAAAGTAGCAATAGACGAGGCTAAGCCCTAAAATAGAAAAAACACTGTTTATTATTAATTAGAACAACATTGATATTACTATAGTGTTGCCTTATTATTGCATGTTGTATGTAGGTATTTCTAATTATAGTTTAAAGGTTTAGTGGTAAAAATACCTTAATTACAGATTGCATTCTTAATTGCCCTACTTTCAGGTCTTTTTAGGTAAATCGGTTGACCCGCCCATTGTGTTTTATACGGTTAAACTATCAAGCTTTAAAATAATAGTAAATTGTGTAAAATGTAGGAAAAGCGATATATTTGCGAAAACTGATCGCCGGGCGCGGCTCGTCCATAAACTCATTTGGTCAATGCCTCCTAGTTAATAATATATATATATATATATATATATATATATATATATATATATATATATATATATATATATATATATATTATATATTTTATCTTTGGACAAACCACGAACGAAGGCTAAAAGCCTAAATACTAACGAACCGTGGGTGACTTAAGCGAGGTAAGAGGGAGTTTGTTGACACGGGACTTAAATACTTAAAGATTTGGGGGGAAGGAAAGACCTCCGCGGGCAGCAGGTTCCACATTCTAGAAACTCTAGGGATAAAAGAACGAAAAAAGTGGGAAGTTCGGGGCCTATCCAGTTGGACCGTATAGGGATGCATACGCGTGAAACCACGAGTTTCTCTTGTTGGGAGCCGTGAGTGGAGAGACTATACTGGACAATTCTTCAGAGCAAAAGCCGTGGAAGTACCTATAAAAAAGCGATAAATTCCCACAGCCCGACGATGGGCAAGAAAAGGAAGCCTTTCTGTGTGAAGGATCATTAATGAGACGAATAGCTCTTCTTTGAATAGAATCAAGAATGCTTATGGTTGTGGGGGACGCCATGCCCCAGATATGAGAACAATATTCCAAGGGAGGTCGAATTTTGGACACATATAAAGTGTATAAATTAGAAGGATATATATATGCATTATTATTATTATGATTTTAAACAGGTTATATGGCTTAGTATCCACGCTCATTACCCACCTCCATTATCCATTAACCACAGCCGTCGTTCAAATGTTCATATGTACGATAATAATTTGTATATGATTTCTACCACCCCGATTCCTAAATATGACTCTTCAGCAAGGTTACTATTTATTAACCACATATGAGTATAAAAATTTAAGATATGGATTAATTCCAATGTTTACTATTAAAGCTCGTACGTCTCAAGTTTTGCTTAAAAAGATAGCCTGCCGATGTATGAAAGAATGTACAAACTGTGGTTGCAGAATGTTAGGCATTAATTGTTCCATGTTCTGCAATGAGTACTTAGGTGTCAATTGCTCTAAACACTGATAAAACTGAGATTTTGAAAGAAGATGGTAAAACTGAGGAAGAAATAGATATTGAAATTAAAAATTTTTTAAATTGTGACTAGATTAGGTAAACAAATAAGCCTTTATTTTTATTTAGCAACATATATATTGATATGCACATGGAAAAAAGTAACGAGAAATTAAGCAAATTTACGTAAAAATTATCAAAAATCGACTTCTACTTAGAGTCATTATGTAAAGGAAATAGAAAGTTCTTTTTCTATAAACAAATGCCTATACCTAAACCCCATAAAAAAGTGTTGGGGCCAAATACAAAAAAAAAAAAATAATAAAAAACGCGTTTTTGTGATTTATTTTGCTTCGTTTTTAAGCATATGTTTTAATTTAAAAGCGTTATTTAATGGCAAATTTAATTTTGTACTAGTTATCTGTTCATTACTACCTGAAAAAAGAATAAACCTAAAAAAAGGCTGTTTTCACCCGGTTCTCAAAAAATTCCACCCCTACAAATGGTACCACTCCGAGGTCCTCCTCCTATAAAAATTCTACCACAAATTCTTGGGCCAAAATACAACGATCTAATGCAATTAACCTTGGTCGAAAGTTTAATCGTTTACGAGATACAGGGTGTCCATATAAAAATTAATGGAAAATTTGACACCCTGTATCTCGCAAATATCAACCATTCGACTAAGGTAAATTGCATTAGATCGCATGCCTAATATTTGATTTGACTTTTTACCTTTATAGCTCCAAGAGCCCTGTGAGCGGGGCAGTGACCTTTTTTTTTTCACCCTTTGGGGTCATCCCACCCAGGTCCGACGACTGCCCCCTAGATGGTGCACCGCAGCCTGAAGGCTTATTGTACCTTTGACCCCTACTCCTTCCTCAACATTCACACACCATCTCGGCGGGCAGACCTCTCGTCATTTTGTAAAAGCTGAAACTTTGTCAGCGCATTCTTCCAACATAGGTAGAAGCGATGGGGGACTATGAAGTTTGGACTCATAGTGACTTTGGCAGGTACCAGGTACCAAAGGTTACTAAATTGAAGGTAAGCTGAATTTTATGTTTGTTACTTGGGTACCTATTAGAGTTATTTCCCCCAGTCGGCAGACACTTCTGATAGTTCCTGCCCCGTGGCAGACAAAATTTAGTCTGGCTGTAGGGTCCAATTAATTAGTCCAGTATAGTCCAATATTTAGTCCAATATTTTTGTTATTTAACAAGATATGAAAAAACTTTTTTATAAAAAGTTATAGTGTTTATAAACCAACGGATCTCCTAAACATATTTTGGTTTATACAGAGTGTCCCAAAAAAAAAAAGTAATATCTGTAAAGTTATAATTTTTTTATTTTAACTCAATTTTTTCTACCTTGAAAGTTAACTAAATAAAAAGTTAACTTTTGTCATTTTGTAATAGCCAAATTTTATGTATATTACTTGTACCTATTAGAAAATATTTCCTAGTCGGCAGACACAGACTTTAGTCTGGCTGCAGTGTGGCTCAAATGTCAGATTAAGGCCAATATTTCTGTTATTTATCAAGATATGACAAAACTTTATACAAAATTTATAATGTTTTTATCACGGACTCTGTATAAACCAAAATATTTTTAGGACGTCCACGTTTAAAAATACTATAACTTTGCTTTTAAATGTTCAATAATTATTAGAGCATTACCTACAATTGTTTCGCTTTTCTAGGGCTTCATCAAGAGTACTTCGTATACTAAATTTAAAAAAGAGAAATATTTACAAACAGAACCATTTAACACGTTTTTCCCAGGAAGGTCTATAAAATATTATTAGGGGTTTTATTATGCGGCTCAGATGTGGTAATAAATTTATTTTTATCACTGGCATATTCGGTGAAATTTATTTGATCATTGGTAGAAAGAGTTGCATTGTCTGTAAGCGATTTTTTAATTTCAGTTGTTCATATAAATGTAATTTTTACCTTGTTTTCCTCTGGAGTAGTTTAACATTATTAAGATCTAAAAGTGGTTTTGTTCAATACAATATATTGAAATGCCTGTGTTTTTTAAACCATTTAAAATTGATGTTTTGTGTTCTTTATTCTCTTTTTATGCTCCTTCCACTTTGACTCAATATATTTCTGCATTACAGTCTCACACAATTAATCTTTATAAACCCCTGACATATCTCTAATCTTTCTGTTTTGTCCTTTATTGTTAACTAATAATCTACCTATGTTACCCCTTATTTACAGACACAGTTTTACAGCCTAACTTATCTAGCCTGATTGGGTACATTATTGCTGATGTTTGGTATATAATTGATAAGCTTAAAATTATTGTTTTTAGGTTCTGTAATACTATAAACCCCTTTAGCAATTAACTTTTTGTTTTTTCTTTGTTAACAATTTATCAATAAGTGATTCTTTATATCCGTTGTTTCTTGCTATTTGTTTAATAATGCAGAGTTCTTTGCTAAAATTTGTTTGACTTAATGGGAAAGTGACAAGTCTGTGAATTAAACTATGAAAAGAAGATAATTTTATTTCCCTGATTGAATCGATGCGTAATTTATTACCGTGTCTGTCGTCGTTGGTTTTCTGTAAATATCGAATTCAATGTGGTTGTCAATATTTTTAATGTTTATATCCAAAAAATGTATCTCATTTTCATTTCCTTTTTCCATAGTGAACTGAATGTTGCTATTTATTGAGTTTAGAAAATTTAAAAACTTTCTTTTTCCAATAAAAAATGTGTTTAATTAGTTGATTTATTAGAGTTAAATACATTTTTTCAAAATGAGCCATAAAGATTTCCGACAATAAAGGAGAAACTGGAGAGCCCATAGGTAGGCCAACATTTTGTTTATAAAATTCACCATCAAATTTAAAAGAATTTTGATTTAGGCATGTCCGAACTGCATTTTTAATTCTGTTTTTGTTTTAATATCTAAGTTAGAAGCAACCGATTAAGTTATTTAAAATTTCTATAACTTCTCTTATTGGAATTGAGGTAAAAAAGACTTTTTACATACACAATTAGTATTAGTATTTAAAAAATGTTTCACAAGAAACCAACTGCGGATACAATTCAGTGTACTATAAATTTTATAAAAAATTGTTAGTACATATCTTGCTAAATAAAAGAAATATTGGACTTACTCGGACAATTGAGTCACCGTACAGCTTGAATAAATTTTCGTCTTCCAGGGTGAGGAACTATCAAAAGTGTCTGCCGACTAAAGAAATATCTTCTAATAGGTACCCAAGTAAGATACATAAAATTCAGCTTTATAAAATGACGAAAGTTGACTTTTAATTAAGTTAACTTTTGAGGTAAAAAAATTGAGGTTCCATTAAAAAAAACTTCACAGCTATTACTTTTTTGAGACACTCTGTATAAACAAAAATATTTTTAGGACATCCGCGTTTAAAAACATTATAAATTTTATACAAAAGTTTTGTCATATCTTGTTAAATAACAGAAATATTGGACTAAAATATTGGACTTACTCGACAATTGGGCCCCCTACAGCCAGATTAAATTTCTTGTCTGCCACGGGGGCAGGAAGTATCAGGAAGTGTCTGCCGACTGGGGAAATATCTTCTAATAGGTACCCAAGTAACATACATAAAATTCAGCTTTTACAAAAAAAAACCATTATCAGTCTGAAGCTATGCATATCCCCTGATCAGCAAATACGCATTATTTCTGCCCGAAAAATTTCATCTTTTCCATTTTGACAATGTAAGTGTGTGCATCCGTAATTATTACTTGAAAGACCTGTTAAGCCGGCTACAAATCATAGATAACCCTTGCCATTTAGATCCGCAGTGGTAAGAAGCATTTTTGAATTTTTACGACCTCTCGCAGTATACAAGTTGGGGTGGACGAAAACATGCACCTCTTAAAAGCCGTGGCAAGATCACAAACACCGGCGCCCGTGCCTCTCCGTCCCGCGGTCTGACCGTGAGCGCTTCATTAGCTACCGTACTTCGAGACGGAAAACCAGGACGGCGGCGTCGACAAATACTTTTCGATAATGCGGATAGTCTGTTTGGCGCCAGGCGCGTTCACCCTCGATTTGTGCCGAATAGGTTTTCTGCCAATTTTAAGATTTTTAAAAATTTTGGCTTACATGTTATCTCTTATTTGTTCCTAATAATAGTGTAATGGCGCAGTTATAAATAATTTAGTATTTTTTGTAAAAAAATAAAATTGTAAATTTTCGAAAGTTATTCACTCTTATTATGAACAATCGGCAACATGGTATAAATTTCTACATTTCAAAGAGGAGTTCGTTGATTTCAAGTATATCTATCCTTATTGTTTTCTTATAAAATAGGCAAGACAGAGATAAACCGCTTTGAACAGTCCATGAAGGTCACAGTTCATTTCATTTGATACTCTTCTAGAATGTTATGTGATGCTATCCTTTAATTTTGTATAGTATAGAAAAAAGATGGAAATAATCTGTAGTGTGAAACGAAGGTATTAATAAAATGAGAGGGTAAATAATAAATTGTTCTAGTATCTAAAAGACAAAATCGAGAAATATTTAGAAAAATAGATTATTTCTGGATTTGTGCAGAACTTAAAAGGTAAGCATATAAATACATATAAAAGGCAGGGGCTGGTAAGTAAATCATTGCTAGTTAATGAGTTTTCATAAGCGAAAGAGCTAAAAATAAGAAAGTTAATAGTGTTTCAGTTGCGAAAAAGTGTAGTGCCTATTTTACCAAATAAAATGGAGTGCAATAGCTGTGAATACTCGCTAAGAGACTTTATACAACTTTTAGTCAATAGAAGGCAATTGGTAGATTTTTTAATCAATCATGGAGTACTACCACGCTTAAATACATGTGATTCTTGTGGCGGAGTATTGGAGGTAAATATCAATAGTTTGTTTTTTACTTGCTCTAAAATAAATAAGAAGGGGAAAAAAGTTAAAAAATGCAAATTTAAAAAAGTGCTAAACTTGGAACCTGGTTTTATAATGCAAAATTGTCAATCGAAAATGTTTGCTATTTAACAGTGTTATGGCTACGGATTCCATTTCCAAGGCAGAGGTTTATTATGAATGAGCTAAACTGCAATTCACATACCGTTGTGGACTGGTCTTCGTTTTGTAGAGAGATTTGTGTACAGTGGGTGAATAATAACTCAGAAAAACTTGGAGGTGCCGGAAAAACAGTAGAAATTGACGAAGCAAAATTTGGCAAACGGAAATATAATAGAGGAAGAAGAATAGAAGGAAAATGGGTTTTTGGAGGGTTTGAGAGAGAAAGTAAAAACGTTTTTTTAGTGCCAGTTCAGGACAGAACTACAGATACCCTTTTGGAAGTGATCCGTGAATGGATTTATCCAGGTACCACCATCATTTCGGATTGTTGGAAATCCTATGATGTTTTAAAACATGAAGGATTTCAACATTTACAAATAAATCACTCGTTGCAATTCGTCGATCCAAATGACCCAAAGGTACACACACAAAACATCGAACGTACATGGAGAGATGTCCGAGGAGCAGTTCCAAGGTATGGAAGGAAAGAAAATCATTTTGTAGGCTACTTGGCTGAATTTTTATTCAAAAGAAGCAACACATTTCCCCATGATGTTCATGTCTTTTTTAAAGAAGTTGCCAGGATTTATCCCCCTTCGTTGTAGTTTCATTTCATTTTAATTTATTCATATTTATTTGTAGTTTTTAAGATTTATAAATTTTATAAATAAAACTTAGTTTATTACAATTGTAAATTATTTTTAAATAATAAAAACTTTTTTCACTTACAAGGTTGTTTTTTTATTTATTCCCTGTTTCTTTTGGTTGGTTTTCAGTATTTAAAAACAAGCTGGCTGGTTAATTAAAGCTGTTTTTATCCTTGATAAAGCGAATAAAAACGGATATAACTAACCAGAACTAACAGTTTTGGGTAATGGTTAGTTCTGGTTAGTTAAATCTTTTATAACAACGGCTTATATCTGTTCAACTTTACGCATCCGAGTTGTATATGTAGTGGATTTTTTTAAATAAAATTCAACGTGCCGTAAGTCACGGTCAGGTTAGTTCTGGTTAGCAAAGCGTTTTTTTAATTGGCTTTAACTCATTTTACCTATTTTACCCGGCCCATCACCCCTATTCAATTCTCGGTCCCGTAAGTTTATTAAGTTAAAATTAATTAAAAACGGGATATTTTGGATCCAGCGCCAGAACGGCTCCTTGAATGAAATGAAGGATGCCGAGAGATTGAGGGAGGACGGCAGAACAATATTTTAAAGGGGAGGGAAATTGTGTTTATCGCGTTTTCAAATATACCACAACAAGGATATACGATTAACTTTGCATTTCTGCAACTCTTCGTAATTATGTTCCCGTTTCACTTGTATAAGATTCTTCATATTTTGCTATTTTACATTACCTCTTTTTCTGCTTTGCTTACGCGTTTTCCTAGCCTTAAAGCAAAAAGAAAAAAATATAAAATGTCACAACTGTACCCAATGCATTTTTGCAAAAAATAAAAATTTTAAGGTAAAATAACATACGTACAAAAGTAAGCACTGCCATGTTATTACTACGTTTGACTAGTATTAAAGAAAAACATTCATTATTGTATCTTGTACACATGTTCTAACAATCACTAAAATGTTAAAAAAAAATATTTAGTTTTGACTGTTAAAAAGAAATCATAAATTATTTAAAGATATGATGTTACCGGTATTTTTTTATTTGGTAATATAGTAACTACTTGTGATGCATCGTTTGAAAGCTTTTACACAGACATACATTTTAAAGCAATTCTAAGTATTCAAAAATAAATAAAACGTATTTTTTTATTTTAAAAGTCTTAAACAAATTTTTTCACTAAATTGTTAATAATCATAAGTTTTTATTTTTATATTATAAACTGTTCATATTACGATCAAAGCCTACGTTAACTTGGGTTTTTAATTTTAATTCACATCATCTAATAAGATTCTTATTATCAAATTTCTTGTAATTATAATTATCTAATAAGATTTTTTTATTTAAATTTATCAGGCCAAAATTAGTCTTTAAAAATTTTAATACCTGAATTTACCAAAAGACATTCTCTTATGGGGGCGGCCAATACTTTTTGCACCAGGACGCAAGTCACCTTAGAAACAGTAAGGTTTAAATATTTACAAAAGAAAAAATACATGAACCTGCATGCAAAACGTTTTTTGACGACTGAAGGATTAAAGCAGTTTTGCGAAGCGCAAGTCATCTAAGTTAGCAGTTCAGCTTTATTGTTTGTATTAGGTTTGTGCTAGCAGAATGTTGGAAACATGTTAGCAACAAACGCAAAAATTGTTACAAACATTACTCAGAAATGTTGGCAACAGTTTTTGCTGGAACGAAAAGTAAACAAGGCGTGCATACTGATACGTCAATACAAGAAAACTTATGTTAAAAATTTGTCAGTAATATTTGAAGAAATTTTATAAATTTTTTCAACAGTTTTCAACATGTTTCCAACATTTTAAAACTACTGTTGAAACAACAAACAATTGTATAATTTTACAAACATGGCACTGCTGGAACGACAAATTTGACGTGCGCAGAATCCGCAAACATTTTTGACAGCCTGCTAACCTATTAAGCGATAGATATCGGATCATTTGGGTGTTGCGTTTAAAAATAATGGCGGTGGGCGAGGCTTCCCCGACCACTGTACTAAGAGTAATTCTTAGGGTATTGAATTAATTAGGAAACTAATTTATTTATTTAAAACGCAAATAAAACGTTGCATGTTTAAGAAAATTCTACCATTGAATAGAGTCAAAAAAGTGATTAAGCAAAAGTGCAATGTGTCTAATAATAAATTAGATTGAAAAAAACAAAACGAATTTTCGTTTTTTAAGTTTAAAGCCAATTATCTAAAGTTACAAAAACAAACTGGGGGAGGGCAATTATTAGCAATTATTTAGACAGACAAAATTAACTTTTGCGGCTAGGCGTCATTAATAGATCTGTTTTTTGAAACCAGTTATTACTTCGGCAAATATCCTAAAAAGTAGTTCGCGTAAATTCGATTATAAAGTTGACTGATAATTTATTATTATTCACCCGATGGAGAGCCGTTGGTAGTCGATCTGAATCTAGGTGCGTGCGTGGGTAGTGGTATTTGTTGTTAAGTAGGTAATAATAAAATATTTAAAAAATAGTAATCGTTGTATTTTTGTTTAAATTTTACTACAAAATATTGTTTGGATTAACAAGCTAAAATATTTCAACAGCCTCAATTAAAATTTCGCATTATATTTCACCGAAAACAATAGAATACAAGTGCATGGATCAACCAATACATATTTATATTAAATTGTGATGGGCCAAATTTAATTTTTGCATTTAAAATAATAAAAACAATCTTTAAGAAACACCCGGTATAAACGTATAACGCCAGTTTTAAAAGGAGACTCTGATAATAACTTAATTATAATTAATCGCTCTCTTAGAGTTATAGGGTCTTTGTTACAAAATGAACTAGATAGCTTCTATAGGGTACATAGAACTTTATAACTTATAGTAGGAGCTATAATATCTACAAAGTTGTATGTAATAACGGCTAATATTTTAATAACAAAACAACATAGGATCTTAACTCATAGTGACTTGAAGTATATGTTTTATATAACTTTGGGGACACATTAGCTTTGAATTGATCAAATAACATAGAACCCTATAACTCTAACCAGCGTAATGTTTTTAGTACGGTATAATAATACATATTTAAAAAAATTATTATATTTATATTATTTCTAGTTGGGTTAAATTGGCTCCAAAAATCCTATGCTTTTACCAGAAAAAAATTCGCCCAGATGCTTACTTTTATTTTCGTCATATGGCGGCAATATCATTATTTATTTGCCCGTAAAATACATATGTTAACTCTAAAACAATAACATTTACTCCTCAGTTATGAAGTAAAAATGAGCTAACAAATAAAGTAGGGATATCAGAAAAAAAGAAAGGACTTATGTCACTGTTTCTTCAAAAACTGTACCCCCAAGTTCTATCAGCCATCTGACAGATTTTTTTTCGGAAACGTTTGGAATGGGAAAATTAAACTTATTTTATTTTTACCATTTTCCCTCTTCTTCTTGCACACAATTCTTGATTAAAAGCTAAAGTGACCCATTATATTTGATTTTCACCTTTAAAAACCCCGTTTTCTGTGTATTTTACACCAATTATCGAATTGCAAAGGTTTTCTTTAAAAACGCAGCAAGCCATAAATCAAACTGTTCCGGCGTATTCACCATAATTAAAAATTATTGAAAGTGGAGCTTTGCAATTTAATTAAAAAAGTTTAAAAATACGTAGAAATTGGGGTTTTAAAAAGTGAAAATCAAATATTGTGTAACACTTTAGCTTAAAATTACGAACTGTGGGTAAAAAGTAGGGGGAATACAGTAAAAATAAGATGAGTTTGTTTTTTCACCTTGATAATGGATATCTCGGGAACGAAACGTTTTCGAAAACATAAAGTTCTGATTCGTGATCAGCGCCTCAGAACAACCCCATATGCCAAATTTTGTCAAAATCGAAGTTGCTCCCACTTTCTAGACAATTACCCAAGTTTGTTTATTTTTATCTTAAATAAGTCTTTGTTTTGTTCGACTAATACAGTAGAACTTCGGTAATCCGGACAGATATAGTTTAGGTATGTGTCCGAATTAGCGAATTGTCCGGATTACCGAGGTAATGCTCATAATGAAGAGCAGGTTGACTTTTAGCGTTATTTATTCCAACATTAACTCTACGTTTAACAAATCGGCGTAGAACATACACACATATGTAATAAAAAAATAGTATAACTCAAATACATAATCCATATGTATGCAATGTACATATACTCTAATGTAGGACGCCAAATAAAAACTAATTTACACCACACTGCACACGGATGAGGTTTACAAGAGGAATAAATAAACAAAAAATTTTATTTTACGGAAAAAACTAATTTTTCATACAAAATTTTGCTTGTAAAAAAATATAATTTACGAACAGAAAATGTTGATTTTGTATACAGGGTTTGCAAAAACTTAAAAAACATGATTTTTTTTCAAGAGTAAACTACCTTATCTTTTTTAGCAAAATGGTTTAGAAAAAATTTATTAAGATCACCGTTTTTAATTAACAAGTACAATAATACAAAAATTTAATGAACTCTATAATTTGGAAAAAATGCTTTGATCAAATTCGTTTACAGCTGAAAAATTGTGTTGTGTAAAAATTTGGTGAAAGCAAATGTTTGAAAAGCAAATTATAAAAGAATTCTAGGTCATTTTATTATAAAAATTTAAAACAAGTAATTTTTGATACCTCCAAATTTACTTTTATGAGATAATACTCTGGCAACATTTATAACCTCATTTAACATGCTTTTTAAAATACATTTTCTAAATAATATTTTGCTTAAAAACTTAAAATAAAATTTATTCTTGTAGAAAAATAATCTTTTTAAGTTTTTGCATACCCTGTATACAAAATCAACATTTTTCTCTTCGTAAATCATTTTTTTACAAGCCAAAATTTTTATAAATTTACAATAATTTATAGTATTACAGAAAATGTTCTTTGTTTTTAACTGGAACACGCCGTATATTATATCACCATTTTAAAGATCTAATAAAGAGCTTTAAAAAAATTATATGTGCTATATCCAATTTTTAATAGTTTGGGAATTTAATAGGAAACTGGCATTTTTTAAAATAAAACACTCTGCATATCAAATGTGGTATTTTCTTAAAACTCTTTAAAATATATATTTAATAGTGATATAATATAAGGGGTGTACCAATTAAAAAAGTACATATTTTGTAATAAAATGAAAACCCGATGTTCAATTGTTTTTCGGTTGGCAGCACGTTAGGGGGCGGACAAAGTAGTACAACTTTACAAATTTAACCGACTTTAAATCTCAAATAATAAGGAAGTTAGCAATAGTGCTGCCTTAAAAATGATCACCATGTCTTTAATTAAGTAATATAGGCCAAAAATGTGATTTTTTAAGCATCGAGAGCTCAACGACAGTAAGGCCGTGTTTCCATCACAGACCACTTTTTGAAGTTGATCTGGGCCACAAAAAGTGGTTGGTGTGTGGTTTACTATCGCCAGCTTGTAGTTCCGTTTCCAACAATGCTAAAATTTTACTCCTTTTTACACGGGAGTTTTGACAACGACAATTAAACTTCTGTCGCCGTCAGTCGCCGATCCCGTCAACTGACTACAATACAAATGCCGCGGCTGGACGAACTACTTTTTGTGGTCGGATCGGCTACTATTGAACCACTTTTTGTGTCCCATATCAACTTCAAAAAGTGGCCTTAAAGATAGACTTATAATTATATACTTTTAAAAATACTTAGAATTGATCATAAAATCAAAAATGAATTAATAAATAGGGTAATCCATTTAAAAAAATGCAACATTTCTGGCACAAGTTTTTTGTTTTTATGCAATTGTTTTTCTAGTTACGATTTTCGAATTCTCTGAGCTAAAATACTAATACTAATATACTGTTTGAGCAAGCAGTTTTGATACATCGGCGAGTAATAGAATAACAAAACAAGCAGTATTAGGTCACGCATGTTTACATGCCGGGATTTAGTTAGATTGTCTCTTTTCCTTACATTGCCTATGTGTTATGTTATTTAGCTCAACCTGTATAATAATAAAATATTAGGAAAAACAATATTTCTTTTTTTCTCTTATATGGAATACCATGTACCTACACAATTAAAAACAGGTATTTATTTATGTTCTTTGTTTTAAATGTAACGTTTAAAAGTAACAGCCATGTTTTGATCTAAAAAAACATTTTTTGTTCCTCCTGAAAAATGCTGTTTTGTAAGTTGTGACACTTTTCTTCGGATGAGCGATATGGAAAAATTACAGACAAATTATAAAATTTAATCTTTGTAGAAATCCTAAAAGACCAATAAAAATTTCTTACCTATCCCTGACATTCTTGCAAATTTAAGTTTTTTAAATATTTGCTGTAAGCTTTTTAATATAATTTATAAGATAAAAAATGTTTTAAATTTAATATCATTTTAATACGTTTTTTATTTAACTCTTAATTAGGAATCTATAATACAGTGACTAAAAGTAGGTTTTTAACGTTCTAACATAAGGATATTTTTTTAATAATAGGCTCTTTAGCCCAGGCGAAATACCTAATTGCAAAAAAGAAATTGCCTTACAACAAACTATTGGTATAGTTTTGTTAAGTGCATCATAACTTAGTAAGGAAAATACTTCCGAACCAAAATAATGCGTTAGGGGTGAAGGGGATGCTTTTTACTGGTAAAAATATTTTTTTGCGATTGCAAGCCAAACAGTTAATCCCATAAAAAAATATAAGTTAAAGTTGTCGAAATTTAAAAACCTACAACTTATGTCATTACCCTAACCTCAAAAATTTTTGAGAAAAGTAAGAAAGACTGTTTTCGGTTTTTAATTTTTTATCTTTTACAAAAGTAGTTTGATCAGGCTAAAATTTGGAGCAGATATTTTTACCATTCTTAATATACTATATTGTTTTATCTACGCATATTCAGCCGTAATTATAAAAAATTACTTTTAAAAGAAAAATTGAAAATTTTCAATCGCTATTTTCATTTAATTTTTACATCAAAAATGGTCCGTTAAAGGCTAATTTTTTTAGGTTTTTGTGTTAACTTTCAATACATGCAGAAAAATATAAACCTTAATTGAAAAAAACTAAAATTAATAGTATTTCCTAAAATTGTAATTTTTAAAGAATATTTGAATACTTTGAGAAGTTTAGAGAAACATTTTTAAATGTGAAAGTTGTATTACAGGTATACAGTGTGACTCAGAATCGGTGTTACAAGAGGATAAATGGAACAGAATTATTAAATTTTACATCGGCATTTTGGGAAAACTGGTCGTAATAATTACTTTTACCTAGGTTAAGTTTTGTATTTCTTTGTTTTTGACCATGCGACCAGTTTTCCCTAAATGCCGATTTAAACTTAATAATAATAAATAAATTTGTTTCATTTGTCCTCTTGTAACACCAATTCTGGGTCACAGTGTATACCTGTTCTCCATATATACTGTGTTAGGCTTTCGCGGCCATTTTCTGCTAAACTTAAATTTTTTGGGCTATTCGTTGTATTCGCCGTCGTTGTAGATTTTGTTTCCTTGACGTTTTGCCAGCGCGAATGGTTGGCATCCTCAGAAGGTTCCTAGTAGACTACTTGCATACTACGGTGTCGCGGCGCGGACGCAGCGAGTATTTATGGGCAGCTTGGGTAGGCGGGGCCTTTTCCGGTTGGTCGTTGCGCAGTTGTTGTTCCTGCCGTGGTGCTATTTTTGTGGTGTTGACAATTGGAATCCATGTTTTATTTATCTTTTTGATCTCATTGATTCTTCTGTTTTATTGAAGTTGTTGGTATGTTTGTGTATCTCTATGGCTTCCCTGTATAATCTGGCATGGTAGGATAAGGTGCTAGCAAGTACCTGGGTATTTTCAAATTTTATGTGGTGCTCTTTGCCTGAAAAAGTGTGCTCCGCTACGGCTGATTTGTTAGTCGGTCCCCGGCGGCAGTTAGCTTTATGTTCTTTAATTCTTGTGATGATCGATCTCTTGGTCGTTCCGATATACACACTGCCACATGTACACGGTATCCGATATACTCCTGGGCACGCCAGAGGGGCCCTTTTTTCCTTGGGCGATCTTAAACACTCTTTTACTTTTCTTGTAGGTTTGTATACAGTTTTAACTTTTTTTAACCTTTTCTAGTAGGCGACCTATTCTGTCCGTTACCCACTGAATGAATGGTAAGAAGGCTCTTGCCGTTGGTGTACTTTTCTCCTTGGTTTTGCGATTATCTTTTGGAAGCATTGCTTTGCGTATTTTCTTCTTTGAGTATCCATGGCCATAAGCGCGTTTTTTTAGTGTATTAATTCCGAGTTCATTGCACCAGGTTCGCAAATTCTTTTTGCCCGTTCTGTAAGCGTTTGGATAATACTGAACTTTTGGCAAGGATGGTGGTCTCTGTGTAAATGCCTCTTGTCACTTCTTGTAAGTAAAACATTTAAAAAGGGTATTTTGTTATTTCCTTCAAATTCCATTGTGAATTTGATATTTGAATGTATAATGTTTATGTGGTTCAAGAATTCCTGAAGTTTTCGGATCCGTGGTTTCAAATTACAAACGTATCATTGACATACCGGAATCATACCTTTGGTTTATAGGGGGCAGTACTTAGGACTTGCTGTTCAAACTTTTCCATAAAGAAATTTTCTACTACTGGGCTTAGTGGGCTTCCCATTGCTACTCCTTCAGTTTGTTCATTGATCTTCTGGTCCCATGTAAAGGATGTGGTTGTCAGGCAATGATTTAAAAGATCAAATATGTCCTTTGGAAATATTGCACTGATATGATTCATTGCGTCGTTTAGAGGTACCTTTGTAAAGAGCGATATCACATCGAAAGTTACTAATATGTCTCCATCTTCAAGTTTTAGGTCTTCGATTGATTCAAGAAATCTGTTATTTTTTCAACTAGCTATTTAAAAATGGTATAAGTTTTAAAAATACTACAACATTAGCCAGATTTTATTCCTTTTGTTGTGCCATTTCTAGACACGGTATTATACTACAGTAAACCTAGCAGCTTATAATACGGTAATGTAGAACAAATTAAAGACAAGCTCGACACATAGTAAGTTTTACTATAGGTTTGTTCCAGCAGAATGTTGGAAACATGTTAGCAACAAGCGTAAAACGCAGAAATTGTTACAAACATTAGGCAGAAAAGTTGGCAATAGTTTTCTGCTGGAACGAAAAATAAACGAGGCATGCATACTGCTTATACGTCAATACAAGAAAGGTTATGTTAAAAATTGTCAAAAATGTTTGAAGAAAGTTTGCAAACTTTTCAAACAGTTTTCAACATCTTAAAGCTATTGCTGCGGAACAACAAACAATTGTATAATGTTAGAAACATGGCACTGCTGAAAAGACAAATTTGACGTGCGTAGAATCCGACCGGTTGCAAACATTTCCGACAGCCTGCTGGAACAAACCTTATAACACACCAAAATTCTACCTTGATAAAAATGGCTGCCATCTTGGATATTTTCCGTTTTTGCTAATATCTAAATAAATATGATTTGAAAAAAACAGTCCTTTATTGTTTCCACATTAGACCTGCTTAATCAGGATAAATTAGTTTTAGTAAAAGTTTAAGGACATACGGGATAAGTCCAAAAACCTGAAAAATGCCTAAGACTAAAGAACCCCTATATTAAAAAATGTTACAAAATCTTAATAAAACAAAAAGTATTTTAAAAATAGGTTACATCTTACTATTTGGCCCTGGGCCCTACACAAATTTTTACCTTTTACATTGACCATCAAGTGATTTCATTTGATTTTACATGTTTGTTCAGTCGCAGCTCTTTACAATTTCAACATTTTGGCCAGATTAGATATGTTTTTAGTCTTTGGTTTTAGAAATTATTTTAATTATTTTAATATTTTTTAGGGCATTGCCATACATCTTTGGGTGGTGTTGGTCCAGTTGGTATTTTACGTTCATACCGTTCGCAAAGTTAAAAATGCCTAACTAATCAGAAAATTATTTGCAACCAAGCATGCGCATTCGAAAATTGGAAATTGATTGGAAATCTTGCTCTACGAACAAAGTTAATAAATGTTCAAATCTTTAAGTTCTTTATCATTTTACAAATGTTACACAAAAACGATAGATAAAAAAGACATTATAATATCACGAAAAATTTGCGACAGTAAAGTTCATGCTTCACAATGCTTAAAATCAATACTGCGATCGAATTTAAATCAGTCTTTTGATTTTAATAGTAACTATTTTTGTTGTTTCGAGGTGTTTGTTAAACGTAAAGCCAGATAGTTACCACATTTTTTGCAATTTAGTTTAAAACGACTGTCACACAACAAGCTGCGATCAGAAATGACGATTGGGAAAGTCCCCAACAGAATATACAGGGAAAGTTCAAAAAAATACATATACTGTTTAAGCAATAGTTATTGGTATATCGGCCAGTAATACAATACCAAAACAAGCACTATTACTGGCTAATTCTGTATACATGTAAAGTTCAACAAAATCAAAAAGCACTAACATTATTTTTACTAAGGACACTTAAAAATTGCAAGTTTCAACCAACTTTCATACTTTATGCATCATGCATACTTTTAAAGTGGAAAATGTAAGGTCTATTTAATATAAAATTTTTCGAGAACATATTAATTAGTAGAATACATTTAAAAATTATGAATGTAAATTATATACATTTTTAAGGTGCAATAGTTTCTCAGTAATTACATTGATCTTACGGCATTAGGTTGGATAAAAAATTACAAGCATAAAAGTGACAATGGTAAACTAATTCTCTTGGAAATGTTAATCTGGATACTTTTTCCAACACAATAAAGAAGAATAGCTTATGTTTAATTTGTTCAACCTCAAGATCTAATTTGCCTGTATTAAATAAACTTATTATTAAAAGAAGAATTTCGGACTTCCATTGCCTTTATTTAATTTATTTACACAACGGATCGGGCAGTACTATGGCTGTCCGTTTTAAAGTGTAACCTAGTTTACACTTAATAACAGACAGAGATAGTACTGCCCGAAGAACTGTGTAAATAGGTGAAAGAGAACCAATGAAAGTACAAAATTTTTCTTTTAATATTAATTAATGGTTTCATATAAAAATAATTCTATTATGCCCTAAAAATTAACACCTAATTAAAATGTGCAAAAATGCTCCAAGAAGTTAAAAAACATTACTTTTTTAACACTTTATGTAATGTATTAGATTAATTACCTTTATCTTCATTATAACAATTAATAAACAGAAATTTTGTAGCATTCATTGAAAAAAATAATACTTCAGACTGCAAAACAGCCACAAAACATTTTCGTCATTAAAATTATTTATGAAATAGTAATGAATATGTAGACCTATAAATTACTTTTCCAATAGTGGTTTATTAAATTTTATCTTTATGATACAGGTACGTAATGACATCATTATAATCATCGTCATAAAAGAAATCAAATATAGAAACTTAATATTTCTTGTTATTTTTCCTCTCTTTTATTAAAAGATTAATAAAAAAATATAATACTTGCAGTTTTAGTGTTATTTTAATTTATGCTATTTACGGTCTAGTGGAGAACTTGATTTTTTGAGAAAATAGTTACAAGTCTCCCTAAAATATGGTTGATGGCTTAAACGATACGGAATGGAATTTAGAAAATTTTGTATTTTGGATTTTTTCTGCAAAAAAATTGCCCTCCAGCTCTGTGCCAAGATCCTAAAAAGTATAAGTGGTAACTTAAATATTATAAAAGTTTCTGAAAGAACTGGAAATTTTGGTAAAGACGTTTATGCTTAAAGAAATTGTTTCTTCAATATAAATAATTTTTATTTAACATTAAAAATATTATATTAAGGTTTTAAATTTTTTTTTTTAATACAATTTAGTATTTTTTTAGTAGGTAATTTTTAAAGTACCGCCATTTTGTAATAGGTGAAGATATTGACTTCATATTCTAGGGTTATAAAGTACTCGTCAGGAGCTTTAAAATGATGTATCACTCGATCCGCCTTCTCATTTAAGATTTTAGGGTTGGTGTCACCACCGCCCAGGGGGTTGCACGTGCTAACGTGATTTTTGCCAAACTTGTGTCCCCCTCGAAAACAAAATCGACGGGTCTGAGCGTTTTTCAAAAAAAAAACTGAGCTGCCAGTAAATGCGTCTGTTTCGTTTTCGATGCGCCACCCTGTATATATATATATATATATATATATATATATATATATATATATATATATATATATATATATATATATATATATATGTATATATATATATATAATTATTTTTAATAATTACAATTATTATTTAAATTTTTATACTGCCTTTTATGACAACCAAAACCCGTAAAAAATTATTATTTAATAAATAAATAATTTTGGAAAATTGTTAATACAACTTTTATTATGGTGGAATCATATTCTTTGAAATTTTAGATAACACAAGAATTGAAATTAATAGTTAATTGCATAAAAAAATTAAAACATATGCTCACTACAGCCGAGGATCGTGCATGACAAAACCGCCGTGAGAAAGCCGGTTTTTAACGTTAAATAGAAATTATAAATATTTAAGAAACAATTCCGGGAAAAATGCACTTTTTTACTAAAGTTTTTAAGCTATTTTTATTCTCAGTTTTTTGGCAAGAACTATTACAATTTTTTTGCAGAAAAAAATCAAAATACGTCTTTTCTGGATGCCATTCCGAAAAGTTTAGGCAAGCCATTAACTATATTTTTAGGAGACTTATATGTAACTATTTTTTGCAGAAAATCTACTTCTTAACTAGACTTTATTATTATTTTAACATAATAAAACATACCTTAGTTATTTTCCCAAGTTTAATTTTTATGTTATTTGCCTCCGTTGCTTTTATTTAAAGGCATAAAAAACTCTAAAACTTTTATATAGAAAGTTTTTTTCTATACTTTTAGTTGTTGTTAGTAGTGGATTTTTAAAAATTTAAACCAAAACCTGTACTGGTTCTGGCAAAGGCGTTTTGCTAAATTTGCTTGTAGTATAATTATCCCCGTTCAGCCAAGTTAAAAGGTTCATAGGCAAGTAAAGCAACAACAAAGCGTCTTCGTTATTTGTGTAATCTCTGTCTGTAAGTGTTTTACACGAGTTGGACTGTATCCCATTTACGCATTATATGAGCCTTTTGATTGCGCTGAACGTATATACAAAGTGATTCTCAATCTATACGCATAAACTTGAGAAATTATTGCTATGAAAAATGACTAAAAATTAAAAAAAAATACATGAAATGTATTCAGTCAGAAAAGATAATTAACTATTTATAATTAAAAAAATAATTTTAATTCTAGAAGCAAATAATGATAATATTTAAAAAAAGAGTACTAACCTATTCAGAATAATATACAGAATTAGTAGAAAAAACCGGAACGGTGGATTATCTCAGCAACCCTTAAATATAAATAAACCAAATTTTGTGCAAAGAAATAACTATACATAAAAAATTAAAAATTATATTTCCAAGGTTGCCAAGTTTAAAGCTTTCTCTCTAGGTTGGGAAATTTTAAAATATTAAATGGTATACCCAATTTTTAATATTGCAATCAATTGCTTGTATCAACTTTATTAGGACCTAATATTATCGTTTTTACTCCTGTCAATTTCGAAGATATGGCATCAAGCTTGAATACAGAAACGACCAAATATGGTCAATTATCTCAATAACGATCCAACCGAAATTCGTCAAAATTAGTACAGGGGAGTAACTGGACAAT
Source organism: Listronotus bonariensis (assembly GCA_014170235.1). Taxonomy (NCBI): domain Eukaryota; kingdom Metazoa; phylum Arthropoda; class Insecta; order Coleoptera; family Curculionidae; genus Listronotus; species Listronotus bonariensis. Next base: position 54,838 of record JACEGR010002402.1, read on the forward strand.
TCAAATTGAGGAATTGCATTTTCGATGTTTAATAATTAAATTTTGTGATTCTCTTTCCTTATTTTTCTTTAAAGAATCTTGAAAACGTAGCAAAAATGCTATTTATAAATTTAGAAGGTCCAGTTTCACCCATGTACTAATTTTAACGAATAGTGGTTGGATCGTTTTTAGATGATTGGCCATGCCTAGCCGTTTTCGTATTAATTTCAAAAAAGCATGATGCCGTATTTCAGAAATTGACAGAAGTAAAAGATGATAATATCATCATAATAAAGTTGATACAAGCAATTGATAACAGTAATATAAAAAAGGGCATTCCATTTAAAATTTTAAAATTCCCTAACCTACCGAGAAAACTATAAACTTGGCAACCTTTTCAATACAATTTTTGAATAATTTGTACTTAGTTATCCTTGGCACAAAATTAAGTTTATTTATATTTGACGATTAATGAGATAATCCACCGTTCCGGTTTTTCTACTAATCCTGTAGTATTATCACTGAGAGTAATATTGTGTACTATAAGGAATACCAAATATTATCATCATATTTTTTTTTTAATAAAGAAGAGTTAACTTCATATTTCGCGTTTTTTTTTTTTTAATTTAAAAATAGTATGTACCTAGGGTGAGAAGTGAGCTATTATCACATACAAAATTATGATATTTTTTCTGTGCTATTATTTACCGAGCATATTTATATCCTGAGGCCTGTAGCGCCAAGGGATATAATGTGCAGAGTTAATAATAGCTTTCACACCGAGGTATTTAAATCTTCTTACATTAATTTCCTTCTTCTAATTAAAAATTAAGTAAAAAGTAAAGAATTGTTCTGATGATTTACCTAGGTACTTTTTATTATCTACAGAATTGTTCTCTTTATTTACCTAGGTGTTTTTTTCAATTGGAAATATTATTTGAGGTCAGGGAAATAAATAATACAAATTTTTCACGTTAGCAGTAAAAAAATATTTTATTAACCAGAAATATTTTACTATTTTTTTTTTTTCATTATTAGTTATTGTTTGTCCTTAGCATCAATTTTCCAAGTTAATGCGTAGATATAGGTTAAGAATCACTTCCTATTTAAGCATTAAAATATGCTTATTAGGATATAAAAGTCAATGGTGGATGAGTAAATCAGCATTTAAACATTTTACGATACCCGAGTCTTTATAGTTTTTATTTTTATATTACTTTTTGTTTAAATAGGTATACTTTTCTTAAAAACGATATCAAGGTATATAAACATATGATATAGATTCTAAATCTAATAGCGTTATTTGCAGGCTATTTTAATGTTGTAAGACTAGTAAGGAAACTTTGTTCAAGCCTCGGGTGTTTTAGCAAACATACCAATTTAACCGGTAAAACTTGACCCTGTATCCTACGCCTTGCCATAGCCAGAGAGACTAAAATCAAAGACAATTAAACTATAATTGTCTTTGATAGAATACATGCGGTAACTTTATTTTATCCTGTGCTGATCCTTGAAGTTGTGGGCGCACTTTTGATGAGCACTACTCTTTGTAAACAATAAGTTACTCCGTTTATGTTTAAATTTTGAATGGGCTTAATTGATATAAAATTAATTAGATTGAACCCCGTAGAATTCAACGGGTTTTAGACAGTAATTAGCGACTTAAATTAAGCGCCCTATCGGATGCTTTTTAAAGTTTTCTAGTGCACTATGACATTTACTTATCATATTTTTCTTGATGTTGTTACAGTCAGTTCTGACAACAAAAAATCAGAAAATGTTTGTAAATATTGAAATACTTTTGCCGTTCTATAAAGATAGATTAAACCGGTCGAATTTCGACGGGTTTAATTAAAGTACATATATATAATGAGAAAAAAGTAAGAAACGAAAAAATAAAATAGTTAATTAAAACGTATCAAGAAATCAGTTCACGCAAACACCCTTGGCAGCGGTATTGATAATTTAATTTAAAAAATTTTGTTTTACGTCAAGCGGTCGTTTACCAATGATACATTAAACATGTATCATGCAACATATAACATAAGGTAAATACGGCGCATTTATATTTACCACATAAAACCCTTACATTAGCAACCTCCCGTACTCGAATAATGCATATGTTGCGTCACATGAACTGCATGTCATATTTTGGGCACTTCCAGCCGCAGTATTTATGCTCTACAGGAGGAAATAAGTATTTTTGTAACGCCACATAATTGTTCGATTACAAAGTCGCAAGAATTGCCAAGCTATAACACCAACTTTCTCTTTCTAAAATGCGTCTAAAATTTTGAAGCGTGTGGTAGCAGGTACATTTAAAAGCATTTACCCTCATGTGGAAAAAAATTACATTGGCAAAAAAACATTTTATTTTTATAGAAAAAATATGCAACCAAACCAGAATAAGAAAATGCTATAAAGAGCAGCCAGTGATCATTTAAAAAAATCATGTAAATTGTTATAGTACCGAAGATTGTTCCTTTTTTGGGGATCTTTTAATGAAAAAGGAAAGAAAACATTTTTATAAGTAAAAATGAGGATATTTAGAGATTTAAAACTCCCAATATACAGCGTGTACGGTTCGCACCATATGGAAAACTTTTTTTTCTTTTCATTTTACGAAAAAAAAGCTTTTCGTTACAAAAAGTTCTGCATGTTCTAGAACCTAAAATGCAATTTTCAGATATTAATTTTTGCTGTAGTATACGCAGTGTGTAAAAAATATATGATTTTTTTAAGAAGAAAGTACTTATATTTTTCATAATACCTATCAAAAATTTGATAGGTGATTAAAAATTTATTTTAAATATGCAAATTAAATTTATAAAAAACACTATCTCAACATTTTTTCTACGATAACAAACGTATTCGTAATTTTTCGCAGTTTTGACAGTTCCTCATTTTCTTTTACATATTGCATTTTGAAATTAGTATACACTAATGTATTAACTTTAATTTTCACCGTTAATGCATAAAAGATGCATGCATATTTATTTTTTTTTTAATCCCAAATAACTTATCCTATTAAACATTTTCAATATTATGAATATTAAATGGAGTTTCCTCTTGAGCAGTATCACATTTCTTCACATACCTCGCATACCACTGCAAAAATTTAATAGCTGATAATTGCATTTTGGGGTTTAGACTATGCAGGAATTTTTATAGGATATAACTTTTTAGTAAAATAATAAGGTTTTTATATGATGCGAACATAAGTAGACACGCTGTGTGTGTTATTATATTTGCTCTACAGTGCATTCATTTCTTGAATGCCCCCCGCCCTTTTATTTTTTAATAGGATCAATCTAAAAAGGTAAAATTTTGGAATATAAAAATAATGCATAAATACTATATTTTAGAGTGAAATTGGCAGATAAAAATTTTAAGATGGCGGCCGGGCCTTAAAGTTAAATGGAAAAGAGTGGCACATTATTTTAAAGGTCCTAACGAGTACTTTAACCCTAGAATATAAAAGCAATTACTTTACCTAATACAAAATGGCACTACTGTAAAAATTACCTAAATACCCTATTTGGCTGGTATACTAAATGTGGTATTTCCCCAAAGCTCCTATAAAGATATTTTAAATGGTAAGATAATATACCGGGTGCTTCATTAAAAAATATCTTGACTTTGTATTCTAGGGTTATAAAGTATTCATCGAGAGCTTTAATGTGCCACAAGATGCCTCATTCTATTTAACTGTTCTTTCAAGATGGAGCCCAGCCGCCACCTTGAAGTTTCACTTTAAAACATAGTATTTATGCATTAATTTCATATCCCAATGTTTTACTTTTTAAATTGATTCGTTAAAAAAAATAAAAGGGGGGAAGACATCAAAGGAATGCACTGTATAACAGCAATATAAAATAAAATTAGGTCAAAAAATAAGTGGTGTCCCCATAAAAAAAAACTTGTAATACGCGTACACAACCGGCCAACTAACTAGTTCCAGATATACTGATAGTTAAACTGGGGTCCCATGAAAACTTTAGGAAGAGAATTTTGACCGATATGAAATTTTAAAAAAATGTAGATTTTTAAAAGTAGACTTTCAGATAACACCATATAATTAGACCAAAAATTTAATTTTTTAGATCATATCTCGATCAAAACAGGCCTTACTTATTATTTACATACTACTTCTATGTAGTCTTTGTAGTCTTTTACAAACTTGAATAAAGCTCAGACAATTTGTTTTGAAAAACGATAAAACCTATCAAGCTTATTGATAAATTGGGCACTTTTGACACCTAAATAAAAATACAGGGAGTTCAGAAAAATGTAAGAAAAATTCAATTTACTGTTTTTAAAATGTTGTAAATTATTGCATTTTATGATTTCTCAAAAGTTTTGGAAATGTTTAATTTATAATAGTTACCGTATATTATTATCATTACATTGGTAATTCGCTCACCTTTGCCAAGAAAATGTCCAATTAATCAATAAAACTACTCGATCAAAACAGGCCTTACTTATTATTTACATATTACTTCTATGTAGTCTTTGTAGTCTTTTACAAACTTGATAAAAGCTCAGACAATTTGTTTTGAAAAACGATGGAACCTATCAAGCTTATTGATAAATTGGGCACTTTTTGACACCTAAATCAAAAATACAGAGAGTTTCGAAAAGTGTAAGAAAAATTAACTTTACTGTTTTTAAATAGAGAAGATAAATTATTGCATTTTATGATTTCTCAAAAAGTTTTGAAAATGTTTAATTTATAATAGTTACCGTATATAATTATCATTACATTGGTAATTCGCTCACCTTTGCCAAGAAAATTAGCAATTAATCAAAAAAATACTTAGAATTAATCTCAATTACACAAAAACTTAATAAATGTCAAGACGTTGCCACATAATTTAATATGAATAAGTTTTAAGAAATATGCCTGTAGAGGATGTTTTCCAATCATGTTTAAAAAATTTCGGGGTGTATTTCAAAACCAATTTTATTTTAAAAAAAATTCATTAAGCATTCACCAAAAATTTCTACTTAAGCAACTTAAAATGGAGCACCCTGACGATAGTTTATTCTTAATATTTTCGAGACCTTACTAACTAAAATTATAAAATTTGGTATGTGGCAAAAGCTTTTGACGCCTAATCTATTTATTTAAAACGCAAAGCCATAATTTTCAGACACTTCAATAGAGACTCTGCTGCACCAATTTACATGGTCTCTTTTTTAAATGATCCTGGTTACTAAGACGTCTTATCACTACTTTTTTTAATGTTTAATTTCCTTTTTTTCTTTAAAATCCCCCTCATCCCCTCCCCAATTTAACAGTTTCGTACAACAGTCTATAGCGTTTCAAATAACACGTGCTTGTGCTTTTTACTGCAGTTCAGTGTTAAATTCAGAAGGCTTTTGTCGGGGGGGAAGGGGTTGATTATTTCCGGGGAGGATCCTGTTACCAAACGAAAAAATATTACCGCCAAAAAGTTTAACAGCAAAAAAGGTCATTAAGTTTAAAAACAACTAGTTTGAGATTATATTCATACTTATGATTTGCCTACCAAGTTTATTTGAGTATTTTTTTTTTCGAAGGAGGGATTACCCCCTCCCCGGGCCACCCCAAACTCAACTCTGCTATAGTTAGTCTAAAACCCGTCGAATTCGACGGGGCTTAATCTAGTATAAATTTAAAACGTAAAGCTATAATTTTCAGAAAATTCGTTAGATACTTTTGCTGCACCAATATATATGATTTGTTTAAAACAACATATGGACCAAGCGACTCATTCATAATTTAACAATAAACATTAAGCCAACAATCTCAATAGGCAAACAGGGGGTTATGAAAGCGAAAAATGAAAATGGCGACTTACTTTTTGACCTTAGTCGATAGTATGCACCAGAGGCGTAACATTACCAGCCTTTAATAGTATAAGTAGTGATTTTTTATTATTGATAGAAAAAAAATAAAAACTTATTTTTTAATATAAATATTTAAATTTCAGTTATACAACAATACATAGAAACTATAACACAAAATCCAGACACATAAAGAAACCTGATTTATGTTATTTTGTAGCTATAAAGATAAAGCACATTTGTTTTTAAATCATATATTTATTTAATACTTGGCTTTTGTGTCATAATATTTAATTCTCTTTGTATATATTACAATTTAGATATTTACTTATACTTTGTTGTGTATAACTCAAGAATATTGATTTTATTGATATCATTTGTTATTAGGTATACACGGCATCCATAAAGTATTCCACAAATTCTATTACAAGTCGGGTAATGTACTAATAAGTAAGAATAACCATAAACTAAGAAAAGGAATTGTAAAGAGTTTATGTACAGTGAGGATTTTAAAATTGCTCCCTTCTTCTTAATTTTTGAACGGGACAAGATATCGAAGTCGGATAAAATTTGGATAAAAATGTGTCACTTAAACTACTTTTTTACATCGAAATTTTTATGGTCACGTGGCCTAGTGCCAAGGGGGCGTTATTAACTTTTCTTTCTAATGGAAAGGGGGTCATGAGGCACTTTGTTTTAAGGGTCCTTTGATTATCTGCTCAACGCCAATTTGCTTTTAAAAATTGGCCGAACCGTTCTAAATATAGCAAATTTATGCCAAATTTCAAACGCTTGTAAGTGTAAAACGGTGTATCAGATTTTTACAATAAAACAGTGTTGAGTAAAAACCAAAGGGCTATAATTACAAATATGAATTAAGGGAAAAAAACACCATTTAAAAACAATATAAAAACACGTGTACAACACAAAAATTTTATAATACTCTGACACTTGACAAAAGTATATTATCATAAAATGTACAAAATAGCGTTCAATGTAAAAGCAAAAGGTCTTGCAATACTTATAATTTTTTCGGAAATTGCATCTTTCTTTAAGAGGCGGAGGCCATCGCTTTTAATTGTGTCTCTAAAATGTTCCCTCACATATGTTTAAGCATTTGGGTAAAACTTTATTTTCTAATTCTAAAGCTCGAATTCATATATTTCTCAACTCTGGATCGCTGGGCAACCCTAAATAAGTTTAAATATTCGATGATTTTAAGCTATTAAAGACATTACAAACTCATCAAGTGATGTCCCTGAATAAAATGTCTCTATTTACCTGTGAAAAGCGAGGTGCGTAAATGAGTACCAATATTCACTTTCTAATCATCAAAAAACACAAAAAAACGCCTTATTTGTTCACTTTCTCGCTTGCCAAATTCAATAGCGTAGCGAGGTGGGACGAGTTCGCCCCGGGCCCCCAGTTAGCAGAGGCCCCTAAAAGAGTGTATGTATAGAAAAGAATTCATTTTTTTTATTTTAAAGGGGGACCCTGACCACACAAACTATATAATATATTGGAAAAGTACCCGTTTGGAGGTAAGGACCTTTTTTTGCTCTCAAAATTTTTTAACAGAGAAACATTAATTTACTGAGATAGTATGGTACCTCTAGCTACGCCACTGGCCATATTGTCAAATGAGAGGGCGTCACTCGGAAGCGTCAGTCCGCATTCATTCATGTTTAGTTTACGATATGAGTAAAAACCCGCGGGCGGCGTTGCCGGGCTTGACAAATAACAACACATTTTAAGAATTTAGCCTTAAAAAAAAATAAAAATAATAACTAGTAATTTTAAACCATATTTAGCTTATTATCATATCTAAAAATAATAGAAATATATTTATTGTTTATTTATAACGTTATAATACGTAAATTGGAGAGTGGAAAAATTAAATTTGGCAAACCGCATTTTAGCGCTTTTACTGTGATATATTGATGACAACAGCTCAAACGTAAACAAACTTGGTCCATATGTCGTTGGTTTAAAATGATCCTCTGGTTACTGAGACGTCTCATCAATACTTTTTTAATTTTTTTTTTTTTTTAAACAAAATGTATATTTTGGGCAGTTCGTTAACCATTAAACATGTCGCTAGATTATAAGCAAATTTGATTCGGTTTCTTACGTTGTTTGGTTAAATACCCTACCCACGTTACAGTGCCCGATCAAGCTTGAAGCGACCACTTCAGCGCCAGGTCGGAGGGGTGCAAAATTGAAGGTAAAAAGAAAGTAAAACCTAAATATTTTTAAATTGTCAGGAGCGGAAATGTTAAGTTATCCACAAAGAGAACGTTATTAGTAGCTTATCGATTCTTGTCTTATTGTAAACAAAGAATTTTGTGCCGGTAAAAAAATATTTACTTATCTCCCGCACAAAGCCATAAATACTGCTGTAAGACTTGCCCAAAATATTGCGCGCAGCTGATATCGCTTTTGTTTTGTTGTTACATTTTCTTTTTCTAATTAAAAACCTGTCAAAATTCGGCGGGGTTCAATCTAGTTCGATTTTAAGGGCAGAATTTAAAATTATAGTCAGAAGTGTACCATGCGGCAGAGGTTACGGGGAAAATGACCCAATTTATAACTTTTTGGCATTTTTAATGTTGGAATGTGGCACCTAAGGAAATTTTACGTAAACAAATATTCCTGGTTCATTTTGATAGGACCACTGTTTTTCAAAAAAAAACATTTTTTTTATCGATGAACGTTTTTCTTAGGGTGCTTTATTTAAAAGGGCGTAGCTTCATAGAAAAGCCTTTTTTAATAAAAAATTTTCAGAAAAAATTAAGGACTAAACATTTTTACTCATTAGCTGTCATAAACGAAGTTACCTTGAATTAACTTTTTAATATTTATTTAAATATTGTTGGAAGATATATGTTTTTAAAAATCAGGACTTTTTATTAAAAGACACTTTTTTCGTAAAGTTAATATTAAAAAGTTTTCCATTCGGTAAAAACTTCCGAACACACGCTGTACAAAATACCTGTAAATAATTTTTAATTTACGAGTTGTACTTATTCCTTTTGAATTATAAGAATCTTGGATATTAAAAGCATTTATAATTAGCTCTATTACAACTTTTTTTGCCCTATTGCCAAAAGGTTCATAACCGTTACCGTAAATCAAAAGTGATTATTTTAATTATTAGAAATTTAGCAATACCTTTAATTTTGTCAAAAACCGACAAAAATATACATATATATTATACAGGGTGTAATTTAATTGATGAATGAAAATACAGGGTATGATTCCTCAGCTAATTTTTGGAAGAAAAGTTCATATAAACATATGTCCCAAACTAAGTTTTGAAATACAGAGTGTTTTATTAAAAATTAAAAAAAACAAATAAATATCCTAACTATTCTTTACCCAATTTTGTTTCATTTTGGCAATATTATTAATGACATTAAGGGGTAATTTATTACTAACTTAATTACATTTATTAAGTCCAGTGGCGTCTCGAGAGGCTACTGAAGAAATATTTCCAACAAATAAACGGTACGTCACTGACTGTGTAAATGTGTGTATAATTTTTTTTACTTAGATTGAGAAACTAAAAATACTGCTTTTATGTATTTTAATTTTTTTCCGTATCTTGTTTAGTTTAAAAGAAAAAAGTAAAATTCACTTAATTGCATATTTTTAAAACCATAAAAGAAGCATTGCGGGATATTTTTCTTTTAAAAATTAGGTTTAAGTTTTGCAAATAATTGCATTTCCAACTATGAGAGCCCTAATCTACATTAAATTTGCTACTTTTTTATAGCTTAGTGAATTTGCCGAAACAAAACAATAAATGGAAATATGCACCATTTTCTTCTAATAAGAAAAACAAATTAACAGACATTAAATTATTAGACCCTTAAGATGTAATTATTAAGAAATTTCGTATTTGTCGGACTTTAAATTTAAAAAAAATTCGTATTTGTCGGACTTTAAATTTAAAAAATAAAACATTTTTTTAGGCGAAATCGCAACTGATATAGGATATAACTGCAGTTCCGGATTAACCCTATAAGCAAATTAAGCAATTGCTTAGAGCACCATGTTCTGGGGGCACCGCAAAGGGAGCACAAAAGATTAGAAAAGAAAGGAAATACTAGGAACGTCCGTTTTTCTGTAAGAAATAAGTGAATTAAAGAGATGAGGACCTTTTTTTTGGTTTTTAGAAATTTTTAAAGAAATATGGTTTTTAAAAAAGTAAAGCTTTTTTTTTTGGTCGTCAATTTTTTTGCCTAGGGAGCACTAAACGTGTCGATTGCTTAGGGCATCACGAAGACAACCTACCTCAAATTTCTATATACTTTAATACGATAAATTTTAATAACTTAAAAACGAAAATTAAATCGCTGTACTGTACCCCATTTATAATAAACGTAACAGTTTTTCCTTAATAAACACTTTTAAAAAAATAATACTCCAAAAAATTAATTAGACTTACTAAAAAGGAAAAAATATTAAATTAGAAAAAAAATTAAAAATAAAGTAGGGTAATAACATATGATATTAAAGTATAAAAAGCTTTTGCTAATTTAGTTACTAACATTAGTTTAGCGCATATGTTATTATCCGACTTTCTTTTATCATTTTTTTAATTAATTTTACTTTTAGTGAGTTTTTTTAAGTCGATTTATAAAAAAATGTTTATTTTTAGCTTTTTAGTTTATTTTTTGCTTTCAAATTTATTATTATTACTATTGAATCGGTAATCATACACTAAAAAAACACTACCAGTACCTCTTTAAAGACTACAATAAAAAGCACAATGACGTGTAATTTAATTGGTTTGAAACGTAACAGACGGTCATGCAAAATTGTTACATTGAATGGTCATGGTTAGTTTTGGGAAATAATTTTTCTTAATAAAACTAATTAAAAAAAAAGATTTACCTAACCATAACTAACCATGACCACCCTTCACCCAATGCCAATCAATCAAATTACACGTCCCTCTGCTTTTTACTGTAGTCTCTCTTTCAGTTCGGTGAAAGAGTAAATTTTGTTAAAGAATGTGATAGCATTTTATAACTTGCCCTCGTATTATTATAATATTTATTTAACGTTACACCAATATGTGGCGCTAGTACAGTTTCTTTTTTTTAAGCTGGTTAATAAAAATATCTAATAAAAGATGAAGCTTGAACGTTAATTAAGCTTTTATATTCGCTGTATCAAAATTACTGCACAGTGTACGTACCTAAAGTAAATTTTGCATATTATAATTAGTTTGAAACTGAAACTCAATGTTCAGTAATATGTTGTTTTTATTTTCAATAGATAATTTAAAACAGCCCAATTTGCCATAAATAAATGATATTATTTAAATATTACCTAGGGGCATCTTTGGAAATAATAGTTGGGAATATAAATATAATATAAGCAAATAATTAATTGTAATAAAACTACAATGTAAGTTTAGATTAAAGTAAAAAAGATATAATTCTAAATAAATAACAAAAATTAAGTAATTTCGCATAAATCCAATAAAAGAGTAACCAACGACAACGAAAAATAGTATACCGGTTGATGAGTCGCCAAGCGGAAAGGTGGTTAATTATTGGCTCCCATGAATTTACATTTTACAGAAAAAATGTAAGATAATTTTTTAAAGAAACCAATCTGACAAACCCTCATGCCAAGTATTAAAACATTTTAATATACGAATCTTGAGTTATTCAAATTAATGCATCAGATCTTTTCATCATACGACGAGCACATGCGCAGCCGCTATATTGAAATGGCGGTATTTCAAAACTTTAGTACTGTTTTCTCCACAAATAAATAAATTAATGGAAAATCATCAAAGGTGCTTTACTTATTTATTATTTAGTTGAAGCTCATAATTGTAAACAATTAAAATGGTGGCTAAAACGTCAAGGGCGTCCACAAAATGGAAAAAAGTAAGCTGACCAAAGAGGTTAGGCGACACAATTTGTTTATTAGCTACAAACTCACAAATGAAAATAATATAAACAAGTTTCTTCTGTTTAATAATGCTTATTTAATTGTTATAATTAACAATATATTTTATTAAAGTATTACTTATGGGAGTAATTTGTTTAGATTTATTTACCCATAATTCAAAAATTCCCACATTTTGCACAGGTGACATAATTTAATATTTAATTTGCTTGATTGTTTTCATAATTTTTTTATGAATAGATATTCCAGACAATGTTTTGGAAAATTTATAATATAGTACCTATTGGTTTTGACTGATTTCTAACCTGTATATGTTCCATGGAACACCCACAAGGAATGTTTTTTTTCGTTTCATCAATCTTAAAACCATTATATTTAAAGTAAAAGATACGGTAACATTATTTTTATGTTTAACCCTTTATTTAATGTAAAAATTAAGTTTAACTTATAACAAGTATTTTATTAAGCATTAAAAAATAATTTCATGATACGAGAATTGACTTAAACCGAAAGCAGTATCTGAAATATTTTCAATTTATTTTCCCATTAAGCCTGTCTGGTCAATTTTAACATTAAACGTATTGTCAGTAAATTAAAAGTTTAAAGCCATTGCAATAAATAATTTAGTAAATGTTTAACTCAGAAGATCGAAAAGTGATCCGAAAAAAGAGAGAACAGAACTCTTAAGGTGTGGAAAAATAAAATACAATACCTTTTAAAAATAATAGAAAATTACATATAAACCATAATAATTCAAAATATTTGAACAACCCCCCATTAACAGCTAAACAATATTCCAACCGATCATAATATTCATTTCTAACGTTCCTAAGTTGGTATTGCCATATTTTACGACATTCTTTATGAAATAGCGTTCTGTAGCTGGTTTACATTATCAAATTTTACACAAGAAGTTGTTCGGTGAAAACACAGGTAACCTGGCTGGACAAAGTATTCGGTACCGCGAAGCAGTAATATTACCTTTAAAAGCATTTTCCAAGTACCAACTCTTTAAACATACTGGCATTAACGGCAAACCAACCATCCATTTGGTACCAGATCATTTGATCTTAGCGAACAATTCCTTTCAAGGTGGGGCTAATTTGATCTTGAAATAAGTTCAAATAAGTTTCTGCAGTCAGATTATAATCCATAAAAAGGGTCCAAATATATGGTCTCTGATAATTCCCACGAATACATTTATTTTTGAGGATTCATTTTCTTGGCTCCAACACCAGCAATTCTGAACATTTGGTTCATTGTTGAAGGTGAATGTATATTCATCGGTAAAACAAATATTTCTTAAAAAATTTCTATCGTTATTTGTTCTTTGCATCATTTTAAAACAAAATGCCATTTTTTGATCTTTATTTCCTTCCTGCAGCTCCTAATGTTCTTTGAATTCATACGAAGGTTATTATTTACAAAACGGACGCCTCGCCGATTTTAATGAAATTTGATATACGGGGGTTTTTTGGGGCGCTGATTACGAATCTAAAAGAATTTTTAGTCAGACTGTTTCGTTCTCGAGATATTTATCAGACTAACCAAAACCTAACCTAAATTCATCTATTTTTCCTTTTTTGCACTCAATTCTTGAGTCTTCTGCTAAATTGGTACCTAATACATTTGATTTCCACCTCTAAAAACCTCATTTTTCTATTTATTTTACCCATTTTTTCCATAAAATTGTAAAGCTTTACTTTTAATCGCAGTAGCTGCACTGCGATCGAAATGATTGAAAGTAAAGCTTTACAATTTTATGAAAAAACGGGTAAAATAATAAAAAAAATGGTATTTTTAGAGGTGAAAATCAAATATTAGGGGACCAATATAGCTTTTAATCAAGAATTGAGTGCCAAAAAGGGGGAAATAGTGGATTCAGTGTTAGTTTTGGTTATCAAGTCTCGATGTTGGATATCTCGAGAACGAAACAAGTCTGACTAAGGACTGACACTAGGGTTTGTAACATTGGTCACTTTAAAAAGTTATCTAACATTTTCATGGGATTTTTTATGTTCCTGCTCGGCGACGCACCACCCGGTATAAAGATATACATATCAAAAGAAATTCAGGTCAATATTGTATCTTTAATATTTCGTAATGTGTCAAAAATGGGAAAGTAAAAACTATATAGACAGCCGTAAGTAGGCCTATGAGCAAGCAAACAAAATAGTTCCGTAGTGAGATGGTAATCTAAAATTAATTTGAAGAGCTTATTGCAATAATATGATATGGTAAAACACGAAATAAGAAACTTATTAAATTTCTAAGCTATAAAAATTGTGTCAACCATAATCCAAAACAAACTTAAATAGGTTTTTATTAGTTAAAGGACAATACTTTTAATTTTTTATGGAGGTCATTATAATAAAAATTAAATAAATTAGAAAAAAAACAGATTTTTGTGGCTGTGTAGCTTAATACGTTATTAAAATAAGCTTGTAGCTACTGTGCAAAGGCAAAAGAGTCTAATCGCAAAAATACAGTTTTAAGAAAATTGTCACTTTCTGTTTTATTTATTTTGATAATAGACTGTTTTGTCAACGTCCTAACTTTAAAATCTTTTCTAAAAGCACCATTACAATATCAAAATGTACAATTTTTTACCCAGTAAAACAATGTAAAAACATGAAATTACCAGTTTTGCGATTAGACTCTTTTGCCTTTGCACAAAAATAAAAATTAATACGTATAAATGCAATATGACGCAAAAACTACTATCTCCTAAATGTTATTATACAGGGTATTTCCAAATTGCGGTAAAAAATTAAGGGCTTTATTCATAATTGAATTACAAAAAAACATAGGCTTTGATATGCATTCTTTTATGATTAATTCACAACTTTTTAAAGCAAAACAGTTTTTTATTAATAACTTAAATATGCGTTAAACGATCTTGATGAAATTTTGTAATGTTATTTGTAGAAGGGTTTCATGCTGCCCTAACTGGTACAAATTTGTTATGTCCTCCTTGAGCACAAGGCACCACTGGCCTTAATAAATATCTAACTACAACTAAATCATTCTTTTTCTTATTTCAGTATTGCTGTTTCTACCACTAATTTTTGCTTACACACATTTGGGGGCCCCTTTAGCCAGGGGCGGCAATAGGGGAAGGGGGACGTGGGGGCCATGCCCCCCTTTAATGCCACATCTTTTTGTATTTTATACATATCTAATGGCAAATATTGGTATTTAATGATGATAGCCCCCTCCCCAGGGCTGGCTGGCCGAAGGGTGGTGATGAAATTGAAAAGTGGGGACCTTTATTTCTTTTCAAATACGTGGAAAAGAGGTTTTTCTGTCTTTTTATAAATTATAGAATGAAAGAGAAACAATAAAAATACCTCCTTTAACTTTTTTTCTTTCTAGGGGCGCCAGAATTTTTATTTTTGCTACCTCACACACTTCCTCGGCCTATGGCCCCTCCTCAGAAAGTCGATATGACCGCCCCTGCCTATAGCCCGGGGGCCCTGTATCATTGATACGACGGTAGCTACGCCCCTAACTAAACCAATATTTCTAAATATAAAAATGGACATTACTAGCTATCAGGCATTTTTATATTTTGTTTAAACTATTCAAATAAAAATAAAGGTTTTTGTTCTCTGATTTTTATTCGTATAGTGCTTAGTGAAAAAAAATACGTTATTGTATATCCCTGGATTACCAACAGAAGCAAACAAAAAAAAATAAAAACACTTAATTAGGTTTAACTTGTTTGTATTTTTTTCTCGAGAACTAAGTAAAATCCAAAAACCTGTATTTTTGTTTCTATAATTTAAATAAAATATAAAAATTACACAAAGTCAGTGGCATACATTATGTTTGTTAAAAATATTTGTTCAGATGCAACTTAGGACGCCATTTTTCTTTAAAAAATTATTTTAGTTAAGGCCAAATTGTATTAATTTGGTTAGAAATATTCCAGATATTATTAGGAAATTGATTTTTTGAAACGTTCAACACACTGTCTCTTATTTTTACGATTGTTAAAATATGAATACATTATTAATGTGATTTACAACAGATAATATGGCTCACTACCCACGGCCATTATCTCACGCCTATTACTCATATCCATTGCCCACTGACCAGCATAAGGAGCTTTAAAGTTGAGTTAATACGATAATTTGTACTCTATGTTTTCGAAAATCTTTATCCAAAAATAATACTTTAGCCAAGTTTACTATTTTTTAGTCACATATGAGTATAAAATTATCTAATAGGTACGTAAAATCAACTTATAATAAAATCAATAACAGAACTTGACCAGATGTTCCTAAACACTCTGTACATAACACTGTTCAAAGCGCTAATATCCCGTTTTTGGTCTAGAAAGGCAGAAGTCGCCGGATCGATTCCCGGCCGGAGAGACTGTTTTCAGGTAAGTACTGTGAAGTGCAACAATTGTCTGTTTTAGTGCTTGGCAACGTTTACGGAACAGGGAAAATGATGGTTTAAATTTTGTTTTACTTTGTTTTTTTGTCACACCTAATATTTTTTTGGAAAGACCGGGCATAAAATACAATTTTACGCCCCCATTTGAGGGCCTCATTTATCAATGGGGGCGTAAAATAGCAATATTACGCCCTAGGGCAAAAAAGTATAAAAAAACCCGTATTTATAAATTTATAAAACCATAATTAAATTAAATAATGCCCAATTTTTTTGGTAAAACCACAATTTGTTAAATTAATTATATGTTAAAACTATACTGATTACAATTGGAAACATTAAAAGCTGGTAAATTTTTTCCTAACTGACAGAGAATGCTTGTATATTAATTGCTGTCGTACAAAAATATTATTTGCACCTCTGGCGTAAAGCACTTTTACGCCCCCAGCTGATTGTTGCCCTTGCGGGGCTCGAGTAACAACTCTTAGCCGCGGGCGTAAAAGTGCTTTTACGCCCGCGGTACGCTACCAAAAATATAAATTGCACAACATGTTTATAGTACCTAGGTCCCAATAACTATGTTGGAATATACTACTTGCTTGTAGAAAAAGCTACACAAAAAGGCTTCTAACATTTTAAGAAAATAACGGATAAAGTTACACATATCATCTTACTTTTTATTTCAAGTTTCCTTTTGTATCTTGTACAAGGGTGAAATTATTTCGTGTATAGAGTTGGAATACCCTGTATGTATAGCGGGGCAAATTCGACTCTTTTAATGAAACCCATGTTTCTGTGTTTTACAAAAAACTGACCCCTTTGCGAGGCTCAAATTTTAAGCCAAATTTACTGGGAAAACCGCAATTTGCTATCTTGCGTCGTTTACTCGCTACAGTGTGTTCCCTAATTTCTGCGATTTCTTTAATCCTTAATAACTTTTGTTTTGAAATATTTTTTTATTCTGTAAAAACATTTTACAGCAACTTTATACTGATTGCCGATTATAATTTAGTTTTTTCTAGGGTGGCACATTTTTACTTATTTATTTATTTTTGGAAATTTTAAATAACACTTGTATATTTTTTTACTATTAAACTGGTTAAAATTACCGTTTTAAAAATGTGTTTTACTTTACATTTCTTCTCAGCCGTTTCGGAGATATTGCATATTTTGTCATTAATGTCTGATATTGGTTAGATAGTAGGCCATGAAAAAGTAATTATGTTTTACTTTAAAAGATCTTGTTATAACTTTTGTTTTTTATTGACTGCAATGAAACCATTTTTATTAATAATTTATTAACGCAAATAGGGGTAAAAAATAATCCTATTTTTTGATATTTTAAATTAATATTTTACCCTAGGAACTTTTTAATCAGGTTTTATTAAAACATTAATATTTAATGTAACAAACAACCATTATTTTTATATTTTAGTAAATTAAAGGTAACCATGGAAAACAAATGCCAGCTTCTAGCTAAACGGGTTTAATTTAGCTTGTGTTTGTTTTTATGGCCCTCTTTTACTTACCTGTATACAAAAATAATGGTTGTTTTTTACACATCAAATATTACATATTAAGTAAACCTGATTAAAATGTTTTTAGGGCAAAATATTAACAAAATAATTTTAAATACTTAGAAAATAGGATCATTTTTACCATTATTTGCGTTATTAAATTATTAATAAAAATGGTTTTCCGTCGTTGCAGTCCATAAAAACAAAAGATTTAACAAGATTGTTTAAAGTAAAACATAATTCCTTTTTTATGGCCTACTATCTAACCAATCAGTCATAAATGACAAAATATGTAATATCTCAGAAACGGCTGCAAAGGAATGTAAAGTGTGACACATTTTAAAAAGTAATTTTTTAACCATTTGAATAGTAGAAAAATATACAGGTGTTTCTTTTAAAATTTCCAAAAATAAATAAATAAGTGAAAAATTCGCCACCCTAGAAAAAAACTAAAACTATATCTGCAATCTGCATAAAAAGTTGCTGTAAAAATGTTTTTACAGAATTCAAAAATATTTAAAAATAAAAAGGTTATAAAGGATTAAAGAAAACGCAAGAAATTAGGAAACGCGCTATAGCGAGTAAACGATGCAAGATAAAGAATTGCGGTTTTTACTAGTAAATTTGGATTGAAATTTGAGCCTCGCAAATAGGGGTCAGTTTTTTTTGTAAAACATACAGAAACATGAGTTTCCTATTAAAAGAGTCGAATTTGGCCCACTTCTGTAGAATGCATTTCAGTTAAAACGAGCCACCCCATATAATTTGGTTATTTGTACACTTCCTACTTCCACTAATCCTAAAACCCGTCAATTTTTATTTTTAGGTGACATATTTTTTGTGTCAAAATTTACTGTTTGAGGGTTATACCTTCCCCACACCAACACAAAAGTCAAAAAGTTTTAATGAGAAGGGAGTTAAGTAATACTTTACTTTAAAGAGTTTTAAATTCTCTCTTACCATTTGTTAGTTTTTTTGTAATCTGTTCTGTAGCTTTCGAAAAAATCACTCTAAACACCACAGGGTCTGTAGGTTGCGTGACTCACCCCCATAACTTTTTATTGTTTAAAATCTCAAAGTAAACGTAAGTATATCACATAAATGTGTATTAATTTAGGAATTCAGTTTTTTTATTACTTTCTATTTAGCCGGAAACGATATTAAGTTTTTTATTTTAAATAACATACCCGGTATATTTTTACGAATTTAAATAAAAATGGTTTCTGGTTATAACGTGACACTCAATTTTCTACTTTTTGACGGCTAAGCTCCAAATTTTTATAATTTCTAGAGTGCCAGGAATGCAAATGTAATGTCATTGTACTCGAATGTCACTGTCTCATTTAAATAAGTAAAAATATATTGGGTTTCTCATTTAAAGTGGCTAAACAGGAAGGTTTAGAAAACAATCAACTTTATTTTATTATTTAAAAAAAAAATAAAAGTTATAAGGTTGAGCTACCGGCTACGCATTTATAATTTCGGGTGATTTTTTCCCGAAACTACTAGAACCGATGTTAAAAAACTTAAACCATTTAAAAAAATAATTTGCAACCCTTTAAGATGAGGTGTTGCTTAACCCCCTTCCAATTTAAACTCTTATGAAGTTTGCACGTGTTGATTAGGGGAGAAATAACCACAAACAAGTGAATTTTTGACTTAAAAATATGTCCCTTTAAATTAAAAGTTGACGTGTTATAGATTTTTTGATAAGTATACAAATAACGAAATTATATGGGGTGGCTTGTTTAATTGAAAACCCACTGTATATATTTTCTTTTTAATTAAATTTTGTCTTTTTTTTTAGAACTTAATTGCCTAAGGTTAGACCGACTAACAATGCCATTTATTATTTATTTGGCGTCAATACTTTTATTTCCCATTTACAAAAAACTGATTCTTATATAACCTCAAATATATTCTCAAATGCGCAAAACTACATATACAGTGGTGTTGTACTGTTCGCACCACTACCATGGAAAAAATCAATTTTATAAAAAGTTACTCTTTATATAAAGTTACCTAAAATGCAATAATCAGATATTATTTTTGCAGTGGTTTATCAAGGCATGTCAAAAAATATGAATTTTGCTCCAAGAGTAAAGTACCTTTAAATATAATATCGAAAATTTTCGTTAAAAAAAGATCATTCGGATTAAAAATAGCTTTAAAATATGCTGTTAATAAGTTGGTTTATTTTGATAGGAAACAACTTTTTCTCTTCGGTAACCAACGTTTTTGTTGTTTTCTCGCTGTTTTGACAGTTTTTAAGCTTACTTTAAATATTACATTTTAAATTAGGTATGCACTAATACACAAAATTACATTTTAAACGTTAATGCATAAACATTTTTAAAAAGTTTTGTTTGAAATTTTTTTTCTTTGGTAACCAGCGTTTCTGTGGCTTTTCGCTTTTGACAGTTTTTAAGCTTTCTTTAAATATTTTATTTTAAATTAGGTATGCACTGAATACACAAAATTAAATTTTTACCGTTAATGCATAAAACATTTTAAAAAAGTTTTGTTTGAATATGAACAAGTTTGTATATTTAAATGTTTTTTAATCTTAAACATCTTTTTCTAGGGTATTGATTATGTACTTTAAAAAGAAACGACAACGTTAAAGGGGTTTTATTATTTCATTTGGTCAGTGGTCCCCAAACTACTTAAAACCGTGGAGTGCTACCATTTGAAGGGTGTGTTTTTGAGAACGGGATGCAAAAACAGCCCCTTTTCAGTTTTTTTGAGGTGAGGTCGAAAACTACACTTTCTCTAGGTAGTAGTCAACAGAAAAGTTGTAGAAAATTAAATTCTTTATCAAATAACGTTTGCTGAAATAAGAAAAGTTATTTTTAACAAAAATGTGTCAAAAAACGAAGCAAAAAAACACGTTTTTAATTTTATTTTTATATTTTTTCCTTTGAACTTTTTTCTTGGAGGTTTAGGTATAAGCATTAGTTTATAAAAAAAACTTATATATTTTCTTTAAAAAAGGACGCTAAGTAAAAGTCTTTAGTGTTTATAGTATTTGGAAAACCAGTTTTTAAAGTTTGCCACTCACAACATTTTTCGGAAATTTTACCCATTTTTCCCCAAACAATGTTCTGTAACTCTTTGTAAACAGTTTTAGGTAAAGGCAATGATATATTTTGTTAAAAAAGAAAACAATTACCTTTAAAATGGTTTACAATATAAGGCTCTAAGACTATTTATAAGTAAGATATGCTTCTTGAAGTTTTTCTACTTTCAAAGATTTTTCCAACCAATGATTTTTTTACAATTTTTCTAATTTCTCGTTAAAACTTTTTTCTTCTACATTTAAGGATATGGGATATAAAATAAAAAAGAACTAATTTTTCTATCTTATTAATGGTGTATTTTAATAAATTGTTTGCAAAAAATAGGTAAAATTGACAAAATTTAATGTGAGTGGCAAACTTTAAGAAATCGTTTCTCTAATACTATGACTTCTGAAGACTTCTACCTAACCTTATTTTGTAAACGAAGGATAAAAGCTTTTTTACAAACTAATTCCTATACCTAAACTTCCACAAAAAAAGGTATAGGGCAAAATACAAAAAGAAAAACGCGTTTCTTCGTGTTTTCTTTTGCTTCGTTTTTATACATATATTTTTCTCAAAAATAACTTTTGTTAATTCGGCAAACTTAATTTGATGAAGAAATGAATTTTTTATAACATTTCTGTCGACTACTACTTGGAAAAAATGCGTAGTTTTCTACTTAACCTCAAAAACTAAAAATGTGATGTTTTCACCCTGTTCTTAAACACGCACCTTCTAACTTCGCGGTTTTTTAATATTTGGGGGTCAATTAACCATATAAAATAATAAAAACCCTTTACCGATGTAGTTCTATTTACCCTCTTTTTTTGTACATAATCAATAACCTACTTATACAAACTTTCAATATTATAATTAATAGCGACACTTTGCGACACTTGAGCAAAACTGCAAAAATTAATATCTTATGATTTAATTTATTTCAGGTTTTAGACCGTGCAGAACTTTTTATTGAGAGTAACTTTTTTATAAAAGTAAGAATAAGAAAGTTTGCCATATGGCGCAAACTTAAGTAGACACGTTGTATATTTACGAACATATAACAGAAACTTATATAAAGGTAGCCATATAGGTTTGATAAAATATCCTAGAAATATTCAAAAAATTAAACATTGACTGTTAAAAAAAAAAACTTTAATTGGTGTATCTTTTTTTATAATTTACCTCGTACCCCTTTGGCGTCAGATTTGCTTCTTTTATAACATTACGAGAATTTGTCAGAACTGATTTTTGTGTTTTTTTCTTTGAGGTTTTTTTTTTATAATTTCAGACTAAGTGTAAGAAAATAAAAAGTAAAGAATAATATATTTTCATTATTTTTCTTTAGGGATTGGCATCCTTAAGTGCTTTTAAAGGGAAAACACGAAAAAACGTTTACAATACTCTATTTTTCACAATTTGTGGAAAGTACCATATAACACAATATATACTTATACTAATTACAAAACAAACACTACACAATATTGGTTTAGACCACACCCCACTCTACAAATATTAGTATGCAAAGATATTAAATTAATAATTTTATAAATATAAAAGCAATATTAAATATTTCTTTTTTCCACGACCGTTAAAAAAATGCTGTTTTTTTATCGGTAACATGAAGCTAAAGGACTCTTTTTAGTACAACTACATTGAGTGTTAAGTAACTCTTTAAATAAGTGGTTTTTTTTTCAATGCTTACTATAATATCTTTAAATACAAATTTATGCAATGTAACATTAAACACGACATCAACTGAACCAAACGGTCAAGTTACCTTTGATTTCGTCATTATTTCTTTTAGTTTATGTGTCACTAGTTTTAAAATTTGACAGTTTGCAAATAAATTTAATAAAAATTATTGAAAATTAATAGTAATAATAAATTTGGATGAATAAGATATTAAAAATGAATTTATACTGTTTTAGTATTATTTCTATAAAAGTATAGTATGTAACACATGCATAAAGTGTCTTGTTTTACTCATGGAATTGTCGCACTCGCCTAACGGCTTGTGCTGTCAAACTTCCCATTCGTAAAAATAGTATAACTTTATGCACTTGCTACAGAAATTACTATTTTATTTAAAAATATGCGTGTTTACACACAAGTTCCAAGAAATGTAATACATTGGTTATAAATAAATTCTTTTAAAAATATGTTAAGTATTTTATTTCATTTTTTTTTCATGAAGAATATAGATATTTGGGTAATTTTATTTTATTTATTTTTTTCATACAGGGTGTCCCAACTTAATTAACACACAAAATAACTTTGCGCCCTAACAAGATACAAAAATAAACTTAAAAGGGAAATCTTTATTTCATATATAATTCAAAAGAGGGCTGTTAGATACATGTGCAATGCTAGTCCTAGAGAGTCATGCAAGCCACTTTTTAGCAGACATAAAATATTAACTTTAACATGTTTGTATATTCTGGAGTCTGTTTGTTTAGTTTTTAAAAGACAGGGAGAATATAGAAGAGAGGAGACGCCATATAACACTAGAAACTGTCATAATCTGGTGTTACCAATACCCTCTAGTACATTGGTGCGCAATTCTCTTCTGTACAATTCTAAAAAATGTTAAATCACTTACCTTTGTACATTAAATCTCTATCAGATTTTAAAAAATTTAGGAATCAACTCAAAACCTACTGTTGGGCAAGATTTATTATGATGTAAGTGAATATTTTTCTGACAGTTTTGAATTTTAAAATGTTTGTGTATTTTTGTATATATTTTATGTATTTAGAATTTTTTTGTGTGATTCTTAAAAGTTTATGAATTATGTGTTTTTGTGTGTTTTACTTGTAAATATTTTAATTATTAGTTTTTTTTTCTCTTTGTCAACAAGAACTATTTATTTTCTTAAGACAATAAAGAATATTTTGAATTTGAACGAATATTAAAATACACTTTTTTTATTGACAGTACCAGCTAATATGCAAGGTGTCTTAGAAACAGAATTTGTATTATCATGGTTTTTTTGTAATGAAACACCTTATATTTTGTGTGTGCGTGTGTGTGTGAGTATTGACAGTATGCATTATACTCAGTAACGATTAAAAAATACATTCTGGTTCAAATTAATATGATAAATTTTTATTTTAAGTCTGAAAAGCTCATTAACTCATTATCCATAGAAATTTTATTAACATCTTTTGTGGTAGGTATATAGCTCGGCATAATCTTTACATTTTAAAATTATTTTTATGTATACAGATACAGGGTTGCTAATAAAAGCGTGAGGGTATAAAGTTGGTAAATTTCTTTTAACATTCTATTACTTTTTTGTTATAGGTTATATGGGGTTAAATCTTAAAATGTATGAAATATTGTAGGTTCTTTTCCATAAAGTAGAACATTCAGAACATTTTCCATACCACTAACATTTTTTTCATTTCAATTTTTTTAATTGCCTGGGCAAGCAAATACCTTAACAATCATATTTGTACATTTTATTATTAAAATGTATTTGGATTATACAGGGTGTCGAGGAAAGAGTAGTAAATTTAGAAAAATCAAAACCTCCTTTCTTATTTTAAATGGAACACCCTGTATTATATTCTATCACTGATTCAGACCTTTTAATACTTAAATATTTCTTTAAGGTTGCCTTTACGCAAGTCAAGTAGTTTTTTTTATTATACAGCGTGTCTACTTAAGTTTGCACCATATGGAAAACTTTTTTATAATTGATTTTACGAAAAAATTATTTCCTATAAAAAGTTCTGCACGGCCTAAAAACCTAAAATTAAATTATCAGATAATAATTTATTGCAGTGGTATACGAGGTATGTCGAAAATGTGAGTTTTGCTCAAGGAAAAAGTACCTTTTATTTTTACCATTTACCATTAAAATAAATTTTAATTTAATTTAATAGACATGTCACACAAATATAGGATCAGCAGAGGTATACAGGGTGTCCCACTGGGAACTGCCGCGATCGATTTCTCGAAAAGTACGCTTTGAAAATTTTGAAATTTTGGTAACATTATAAAATCAGTGGGGAACATACAACTAAAATATTTTGACAGCTTTACCACTTCCGGTTATACCGGAAGTTAATGTCAACTTCTTTATTTTAAATGGAACACTATATAACAATTATTTTTTAGATTCTGCGTAAAAATTAAAACATAATTTATGTATAATGTTCTATACCTAAGTCTTACCGTTTTGAACTTTTAAATTTTATGTCAAAAATGACATTTGCAAGCCATTGCATAACCATTAATTTCTTTTAAACAAAAGCCTTTAATATAAGTTGGGGTGGGGTTTCTTGTAAAGAAAGAACTTCTTAGTAGACTGTGTCAATATTTTCACAATTAATAAATAGTGTTTAAAAATAATTGTTGAAATTCATCACGACAAAAAACCTTAAAAGTCAATATTTTTAAATGGAAACCCCTTTCTTTATTACCTTATCCTATTAGGCATTAAAAATAAGGCTAAGTTTGTATGAGGATGTCTATTTCAAAAATTTATAGTTTTTAAAATAGTAACGATTTGATATTTATCTATTCTAATAATGCATTTAAGTGAAGGGTGGGTACGGGGTAGTTGGATGTGACGCCGCATTTTGTTGTCCAGGCCAACTATAAGCAGAACTATGCCGTATTTGAAAGCATTGTTAGAATAAATATGAAATTGTTAATATTTTGAGAACTACAAATTTTTGAAATAGATATCCTTATACAAACTTATCCCTATTTTTATGTTTAATAGGATAAGGTAAAACAGATAAGGGTTTCCATTTAAAAAATTTACTTATAAGGTTTTTGTCGTAATAATTTTTAACGATTATTACTGACCACTCTGTATTTATTAATTGTGAAAATATCAATACAGTCTGCTAAAGTAATTCTTTCTCTACGAGAAATCCAACCCCAACTCACATTAAAGGCTTTTGTTTAAAAGAAATTGATGGTTATGTTATGGCTTGCTAACGTCATTTTTGACATAAAATTTAAAATAAGTCAAAAACGGTTGGACTTGGGTATAAAGCATTATACATAAATTATGTTTAGAATTTTAAGCAGAATCTAAAAATAAATAATATATAGGGTGTTCCATTTAAAATAAGAAAGTTGACATCAACCGGTGTAACCGGAAGTAGTAGAGCTGTCAAAATATTTTAGTTGTATGTCGCCCACTGACTTTATGTTGTTACCAAATTTTCAAAATAATGTTTCAAAGCTTACTTTCGAGAAATCGATCGCGGCAAATGCCGGTGGGACACCCTGTATAATGAACATGGAACTTTGACCTTATGCTCGTTTAAATTTTAGTGGCAAAAATCAGCAGCCTAGCTTAATGATGCATGTATATATCTTTTATCAATCTGGTTTCTATTTTTACAGGGAAAGTCCTTAAACGACATTTTAAACCTCTTTTTACAAAAAGAAAAAAGTATACGCGGGTATTTTTAGGTTAATATATTTTTCTTAACACGGAATGAAATGCGAAAATATAAGAACATCTGTTAAATAAAATTTTGTTGGAAAATGCTTCGTTTCCGAAATACAGGGTGTTAAAATTTTAAGAATAAAATGTTTTGGATTAATATGGTTATATTTCCAAAGCGATAAAAGATAAATATATCAAATGTTGTATTTTGTTAAACCTCTTTGAAATATCTTTGCAACGGTAGTATAATATACAGGGTGTTTGGTTTAAAAAATCTTGATGATGACTTTATTTCCGAAACTATTAAAAATGTGGTTTTTTTATAGCTTTTAGAAAGACCTTCCTGTTGGTGATTAAATATACAGAGTGTTCCATTAAAAAAAACAACTTTGTTTTGTTACTTTAAAATTAAAATCAATGGAAAAATGTAGGTACGCCACTGAATTCTATCCCTAAAATCCCTAAAACTTTTCTATTCACATTTTTTCTTCTATCTCCAATATCAAGCAAGTTACAAGTGCCTAATCAAATTGACAAAATTTGAAAAACACTCCGTATCTCCAAAACAAATCAAGTTAGCCATGGTTTGCTTTTACCATTAATTTTGTTTTAAAAATTGAAATCGAGATTTCGCAATCAGATTTGTTCTATCTCTTTTAGTTTTCGTATACCCTGCAAGGTCAACGAAAAGGCACCACCCTGTACAAGTTTTTAAAGGAAATTTACAGGTTGCGTTCTAACAAGATTTGTATTAAACTTTTTCAAAAAAATACACCGCTGCTATTTTTTAATTAAATATAATTTTTAAAATAAACATTTACTTTGGGCTTAATTTGTTCTCTGATATTCTTTGTACTACGGACGGTTTTTGTTTAAAAAATAAAATCCATCTTGATGCATGGCAAAAACCGTCCGTAGTACAAAAGAATATTAAGAGAATAAATTAACCGCAAAGTAAATGAGTATTTCTAAAATAATATTGATTCGAAGAAACGGCAGTGGCGTATCTTTTCTATTAAAAAAAAATAATAATACAAATCTGGTTTAAAGGTTACTGGTAACACTTTTTAAAAACCTGTACAAAAAAATAATGTAATTGTCAAAAAAAGTGTACCAAATTTTGTAAAAATGTCTGTAGTGGGTAGGAAAGTTATGATAAAAAAGGCATTTTTTTCTAAAACTTTAACACCCTGTATTTCGGATACGAAGCATTTTCCAACATAATTTTATTTAAATAAAGTTCCTATTTTCGTGCATTGCCCAGTGTTCAGGGCAATATATTAACTTAAAAATAACCCTGTACGGTAAAAAAGTGTATTGGTAATATAAATTTATTACAGATGGCGAAGTTTATTTGTATGCAATATTGTCACATCAACTCACTATATTATTACGATATAACAACTCGTCATTATTTTATATTTATACAGGGTTTCTATAAAAGTTATATATGTGCAATATGCTAGCACGAACTCCTTAGACAATAATAAATTATTGTAACGTAATTAACCATGGTCGAAAAATTGATCGTTTACAACATACAGGGTGTAAAAGCTTTTATCTTATTTCAGTTATTTGTAAACGTTTTAGTTATTATAAGACATTTTTCTATAAAATTTAGTATTAAATGGTTGTCGGGTATGGGAAAT
This sequence comes from Listronotus bonariensis, assembly GCA_014170235.1. Lineage (NCBI taxonomy): Eukaryota > Metazoa > Arthropoda > Insecta > Coleoptera > Curculionidae > Listronotus > Listronotus bonariensis. Next base: position 82,619 of record JACEGR010002402.1, read on the forward strand.
CGAAATATGCTAATGTTTTTGTTATAAAATGAGAGGGAGCCACCTGCAGTCCTTTGCTTATGTTCCGTTTTTAAGATATTTTAGATTAAACATTTTATTCCATACAAAGTTTTCCACTGCATTCATTCACGCTTTATCTAGGCCACCTGGTAGTATCTAAAAGGTCTGTAAATAATACTACCACAAATTCTTTGGGCCAAGATACAACGATATAATTTAAGTTGCCTTTGTTAAAAAATGATCGGTACAGAGTGTCAAATTTTTCATTTATTTTTTACTTGGACACCCTCTATCTTGCAAACAATCAACTTTTTAACTAAGGCAAAATGGGTCACATAGTTGTATTTTGGCGTAAGGACATTGTAGTATCAATAAGGCCTAATAAGGCTAAATAAGGCGTAAAGGAATGCCAAGGAATTTTTTATGTGAACTAAAACGCTTATTCTAAAATTCATCAGAAATGGTTGCTCGTAGCGATATTTATTAAATATAACTTTTTGTGCGAAAAATATGAGAGAATAGAAACTATCCACTAGAATCATATTATACCAATGGAAAAAAGTAATGACACATTGAACAAAAACAAATGACTGCAGGTGGCTCCCTCTACATTTAAAAACAAAAATATAAGTAGAATTTTATTTCTTTCCTAAAGAAATTTATAATACCGATTTTTGTAAAGAAAAATAATAATAATAATAATAAATAAAATATTTTAAAATATCTAAAATATAATAAAAACTTTTACACCCTATATCTCGCAAACGATCAACTTTTCGGTAAATTGTGTTAGATCATTGTATTTTGGTCCAAGGAGTCTATGTAAGAATTTTGTACAGACCTTTAACGACACCCTGTATACTTGATAACAAAGTGTTGACAAAATTTCTATTTTGCATTTGTATTTTATTTTTTTCTTTAAATCAGTAAAAAAACTCTTTTATGCAAATAATATGGGTTAATTTAGTATTTATTAATAAATGGCGTCGATTTTTTTTATGTATTATTTGTTTAAAAACCTTTAAAAGATTTTTAAAATAATAAAATAAGATGTAAGTTATGTTACAATAACTAATTTTAAATAAAATTATTTTGTTTCTACCACAATTTCTAATAGAATAACACACATTTTCTTTTTGCCAAACCCAAAGGCAATAACTAATTAAGATGCTCAGTCAAAACCATTTTTTTGCAAACAACATTATTAACATGCTATAAAAAATTAAACCTATTGAAAAATCCAGTTGTATTATACAGCGTGTCTACTTAAGTTTGCACCATATGGAAAACTTTTTATTAATATTATTACAAAAGGAAGTTATTTTTTTATAAAAAGTTTTGCATGATGTTGAACCTAAAATGCAAGCATTAGATCTTAATTCTTTGTAGTGGTATAGGAGGTATGTCAAAATATATGAATTTTGCTCAACAGGAAAGTAACTCTATTTTTACAATATCAGACATTTTTATAATGAAAAAATGTTAAGAAATAGAAACAACATTTAAAAAAACAAAGTTGCATTTTGTTCATTTTCAAGAAAAACTTATTTTATTTTTTTATGCCAGTGAAAATTTAAGTTACGTTAGAACATACTTATTTTAAAATGTAATATGTAAAGAAAGCCTAAAAACTGTCACAACAGCAAGTCACCAAAAGTCCCAAAAAAATTCTTGAAAATGGACGAGTTTGTATTTTAAAATCTTATTTTTTATCTTAAACATCTTGTCTTTTTAAAAATTTTCGGTGTTATGAAAATAGAGGTACTTTGCCTCTTGAGCAAAATTCCTATTTTGTGACATACCTCGTATACCAGTGCAAAAAAATATAATTTCATTTTGAGTTTTAGACAATGCAGAACTTTTTATTAGGAAGAAACTTTTTCCGTAAAATTAATAATAAAAAAGTTTTCCATATAAACTTAAGTAGACTCGCTGTATATTAGAACTGCATTTTTCAATGGATTTATATTTTTAACATGTTATTGATTTAGGTAATTTTATTTAAAATAGAAACATTTTTTTAAGATTGAGGTCTTGCTTAATTATTATTTTACAATAACAATATAACCCAGATAAATATAACCTAAAATGGCAACAAACCTTTACAGACACAGTTAAAAAAAAACGCGTTGTCTTATCAAATTATAAATTTAAATCTAAAATTTTCACTAAATTTTTTTAATATAAGTTAATAAATATGCAAAAATAAAAAGAAAATAAAGAATAAAGTGTTTTAGGTTATATTTAAAAAAGTAAATGTTTAAAAATTTTTACACAGAAAACACTTTTATAATAAATATTTCCTGTATATTATCATAAACGTTATTTCTCTTTTTATTATTTTGAAACAATAAAAAAATTACTGTACGTATTAAGAGTACATACATGTACAAATAATTAAAAGACTTTTATTGCCTATAAATAAATTATGTTTTAAAGTGGTATTTTTATTAGTTTTATTCAAGAATATAAAAATAGAATTTAAGTCTCATTGTAATTTTGATCTGTAGTATAAATAATTTGGTCCTATTATTGAACATTAAAAGAACGTTTTCTTTAACAAGAATTTATTTTAAAATGCAAAGAAATATACAATGTGGATCAATAACTTACAAAAAAATATACCCCTTTGAAATCCTATAAGCTTTAAATCTCTTAGTTTGGAAAGCCTTTAGAAAAAAGTTATATTCATTTGTAGGGATTGGCAAAACTTTTTAAAACTTTGCAATACATTGAACTTGTACTAAATATATTAATATTACCTAATTTGTTTGAACGTCAAAAGTTGGTAATATGAATTTTGGCAAATAAACTGAGTCTGGTTTACCCCCTCTTGTTTAAGCAATGTATAAATTATTATCATTTTCTAAAAGCGCCAATTAATATACTTATAAACTAAACTGCTGGACATTCGAACGAAAAATTTTAATTTTAGGGAAAATTTTAAACTTAATTTTCTCAAAGACTACAAAAATATTTAATTGTGGTTTTCGGCAAATTTGGACGCAATTGTTGATCTTTGTGATTACCTTTATTGCAGCTTTGGTATTAAACTTACCACTTATATACAGGGTGGTAAACATGACATTGTTTTTTTCCTTGGAAATTTTGTTGTCCTGCAACTCTTTAAATAAAAGACATTTTTGAATCTTTAAAATTTTATATTATTCAGATAATCATTTGTGACTAGCATTTTGGCAAAATTTTGATATTCTTTGTAAATCTACAAATATGAAGTTTTTACTAAAAAAGTGACATTTTAGCGGTATCACCCTGTATAACGCTCACTTTTAGTGCTATAAACTCCTACTGTTTGACGTTTTAAGCAAAGGCAATACCTTTTTAATGTTTAAAAAACTTTTATACAGGACAAAAAAGTATACCTATATGTAAAAGTAAATGTTTCAAATTTTCTATTTTTTTTTTCATAATTATTGTTTTTTGTTATGCCATAAACTACAGAATTAACTCTAATAAATATTAGAAGCATTTTTTAAATCTGGGGACCAAAATACCAAAATGGTTTTTTATTTTTTTATTCGCATTGCTTAGTTTGCAAAATAATGCTCTTTAAATTGTATGGAACTTTAATGCTTGGATTTTATATAAAAGGTTGTCGTGATGTATGAAAACTGTGTCCTAATTTAGAACCGGTTTTATCAAATCTTACAATATTTACTACTGGGGGTTTTGGGGGAATGCACAATTTACTGCTGATACGTGCCATGTTGCCAGGTTTACCATTGTTACTTTTAGAATTTATAAAAGCTTATTCTGTAGTTTATGGCATAAGAGAAAACAAGAATTACGAAAAAAATTTAAAAAATTTACTTTTACACATAGATCTACATTTTTGTCCACCATGTATAAAAAAATTCAAAACATTGAAAAAGGTATTGCTTTTTACTTAAAACGTCACAGGGAGTTAATAGGACTAAAAGCGTTTTAGTATTATGCAGGCTGACAACGCTAATATGTCGCTTTTTTAGTAAAAACATCATATTTTTAGATTTACAAGGAATATCAAACATCTGACAGAACCGTTTGTCAAAAATGAGTATCTAATAATAATAAAATATTAAAGCTTCAAAAATTTCTTTTATTTAAAAAGTTGCAGAACAACAAAATTTTCCAAAAAAAAAAACAACGTAATATTTACCACTCTGTATACAGGTTGAGCTAAATACCATAACTTATAGGCAATGTGAGGAAAAGGGACAATCTAACTAAATCCCGGCATGTAAACATGTGTGACTAATACGGCTTGTTTGTTATTCTGTTACTCGCCGATGTACCAACAAAATATTTTTGTCTTCTTTGAGAAAAATGAACTTAATAATTTATTCGGAAAATAAACATGCGTTTAAATATTGGCAAAAAGAAATATATTTACTAATAAAGACATTCCATAAATTAGTGTGAAATTGTTAGTGTTAATAATATACATATATATATATATATATATATATATATATATATATATATATATATATATATATATATATATATATATATATATCTTAATACTTAATAAGTTTAAGGTTAAATTTATACAGGATGACAAAGAAAAAAATTAGTAAAGTAGGTCTAGTTAGTACGATAATTAATTATTTTTAAATAAATAAAATTACCTTAATAATTATGAGTACAAATACCAAATAAACGTTTTATTTGTTTTAGAAATAATGTAATAAGGTTTTTACACAGCTTTGTAAAATAATTCGGCTAAATTTCTTGTTTTCCAATAAACAAGTCATGATTACAACGTTTAGTATTTGTATAAGTACTTAAGTGTATAGGTTGAAATTTTATTATTACTCGATTGGAAATAGAATTTGGTCTTATTGTATTATATTATAATGATTATACCATATTATTTCTAAAAGAAAAAATAGGTAACTACTTTTTTAAAAATTATTAATAATTATTTTTTCCTAATAACAAACATACTTTATTTAATTTTTATTAATTGGATATTTTCCCAACCAAAAACATTAAACTAACCTTGTTTAAGTTTTAGTCATTGTTTGACCTTTCCTTATATGCGTATAGGTTAAAATCACCCTGTATATCGGTTAAGTTTAGTAAGTTAATTTCTTAGTTTACAATTGAAACCTAATTATGAATAAAACGCTTTACCCAATATTATTAAATAAGAAAGTAAACTTTATTTTTTTTTATTTATTTATAAACTAATAGTTTTAAAAAGTGCATCGGTATTTAAAAAATAATAATAAATAAAAATAAATTTCGTTTTTTTGTTTAACCAATATTTGAAAAATATATTTCCAAAAACAAAGTATTATCTACTTATTTTGTTTTTTTCATTTTAGATCATCATTTCCTCCTTTAAATTTAAGAGTAAACTAATGACTACCGAAACGTCAAGTCAATTTAAATTAAATAGTTAAGACTCCAAATAATATTAATGGTGTATGATTACATTATTCATTCAAATACAGGGTGAGTTTTTTTCGATGTTTATTACAGGGATCTTGCAAACCGCTGCAGCTACAAAGACGGTTAAATAGGGAAAGAATTGTAGTTTTTGGAGCCTAGTTTAATTTACTATTTGTTTCCTTCAAAAAAATTATACTTACTAGATATTAAAAAATATATATATAATAAAAAACCTTTTTTGCAGATTTTTTTCTCTCTAACTTAGGTAATATTTGAAATATAAAAAAGTGCATATAATTATCTTCCTAATAACAAAGTAAAATCCGATATTTAATGTAATACTTTGTTATAGTAGCTACGATATATATTTGCATTTTTTTAAATAAAAAACCATAATTGGCATTTTAAAAAGGGACTTTTAGCAAGCTTTTTGACAATATGTACCAAAATATACTTTTAAAAAAATAACATAGTTTTGGACAAAATTGTTTTAAAATTTGTTTTTTATGTCATTTAGACCAAAACAATTGAACTAGTTTTATTAAAACTAAATTTTCTATTCATCTCATTCAGTACTGTTATTTTTTTTAATATATTAATTTTAAATAATTGGAGACACTAATTTTAAAAAAGTGAAAAATATTTAGGTTTTTTATTTTAGCTGATTCTCAAAAATAATCGAAATTGATGTTCTTAAAGATGTTTACAAACCAGGATTGTAATTGCGAAAAGTCTTTTTTTTAAATACTAAGTCCTAAATGTACAAATTTATTTTTTATATGGAAATATATATCTAGTAAACTTCCCTGAAAATCATTACATCACTATATGTCTCAACTGCTAAATTCGGAAAGAATCATTAACCTAAATCGTAAAAATTTCTAACTTTTTGTTTGTTTACTTATTTTTTACTTATAAAGGATAGTACTGACTGTACCATAATGTGTTTAAATTTTAAAAACATGCGATTGGAAATATTTTAAAATAAAATTCATAATTTGTCCGAGCTCCACTGCAATTTTTTATAGCTTGCAACATTGGCTTCGACAACATTCACTATAGCGGACGGTTAAAAAAAGTTAAAACAAATTCGACAAGTTTTTAAATATTAAATTTTTTAAGTAGGTCCTTCATGTAATGTTATCATAAGGGAAGAACTTTTTATTTAATAATTTTAGCATATTTGTATATGTTTTCGTAGTAATAAAGTACTATTCACGGTTTGTAAGCAAGTAGGGTTATGTGTATAAGATTTTGTTTTATTTCGTCATTCTCTCATGGTAATTCCCTTATAAAATCAATATATAAGTTTTTAAAAACGTTTAAAGAGAAATAATATTATTTTAAATGTCTTAAACTTTAAAATCCAAACTAAATTGATTAAGATAAAAAGCAAAAACTCATAATTAAAAAGTGGGAATCAATTTAACTACTAAACTTATTACTACAATAATTAAAATAGTGATTTAAATTAAGCTTGTTTTTTTATCTTCGAACAATTTACGAAGGCTAAAAGCCTAAATACTAACGCACCGTGGGTGTTTTAAGCAAGGTAAGAGGGAGTTTGTTCACACGGGACGTAAATACTTTAAGATTTGGGGGGAAGAAAAGACTTCCGCGGGCAGCAGCTTCCACATTCTAGAAAGTCTAGGAATAAAAGAACGAACTAAATGGGAAGTTCGGGGCCTGTCCAGTTGGACCGTATAGGGATGCATAGGGATAAAACTTAGTTCAAAAGGAGAAAAATAACCATTTAAAAATTATCAGAAATTCCACTATTATTGTCTAAACAATGCTACATCTTTTAGAACCAAATTTTTTTTTATTTGGACAAAACGCCATACCGCATATACATTATATTCCTAAATAATTATTATAATGTAAACTGAGTCTCTCCCCTAATAATAGTATATTACATTACAAGTGTGGAAAATGACTAATTTCACACGACTGGGAATATTGTAGCACGAGGCGTTAGCCGAGTGCGACAAACCCACGAGTGTAAGAAAGTCATTTTCACAAGATTACTGTACACTATTTTTCCTACGACCACAAATTATTCACCAAAAAATAAATAAATTAAAGTTTGTCTGTTCAGAAAAAATAAAAAACAATTGAGAACTTCGCAACACTAGGGTGATATTTACTTTGCAACACTAGTGTGATATATACTTTTCCTCACTGCTATATTATACTGTTTTGACAATATTTTTACATCGAAAATCACCTACCTAGGAGCATTATATAACTTTTATCATTTTGGAATTTAAAAAGGCCCTCACTTAATAAAAATTGTATGGTTTTGTTAGGTAATAACGCTAATAGTTTAATACGGTTTTCTGCTATTAGTAGTGTTTTTTATAAATTATCGATTCTTACATATTTTAGACACTCTTCTAAATAAAACGTAAGTGGTGCATATCCAAAATATTCCGTTTTTTAAAAAATATCAGTAAATAAACTTACGGGACCGGGGAGTGAAAAGGGGTGCTGGGTGGGGTAAAATTGGTAAAACGAGTTAATGAAACTGAACATCACATAGAAAATTAAGTAAAAATAACAGTTTTTCCTCATATTTTTAAGAAAAAATATAAAAAATATAAAAATTGTAAATGCATAACCAAGAGTCCTAAAAGTAAGGAAAAACGACTACCAAACGTCAGTTACCATGCAAAATATGGAAAGCATTTGGCAACGTCGGAAGGGTCTGATTCTATTTATGAATGGATAAAAGAAAGTGGATTCATAAAGTGTGTATTAGCCTTAGGTTTAATTAGGGATTAAAAAAGATTTAACTAGTTGTTTGAGTACACGAAGAAAGAGAGAAAGGAATTTGATCTATAGGCTTTTTTCTCTGGCGCTTTAGGTCGAACGGTCAAGCGGCAAGGCTGCCTCTATAAAGTACGTGCTCAAAGGTAGAAGGGAGATTTTTAATTTAATCTACTTACCTGACAACACTGTGCCAGTCAGTGAAAGTTGTTTTTTGTGGTTATGTCTATTTTTGTTTATGTTTTTATTTTTTCGTAAATTTTAATAAATATAAAATAAGATGATTTTCGCTAATTTGGGTTCTACCGTTTAAGGTAAATAATTTTTTTTTTACTGTCACTACAATAAATATGTCACTTGCAAAACCAATAGCAGTTTTTAGAATGACATCATAATATGTATCACACCAGTGTTGTAAAGTACTTTGCAACACTAGTGCTGTAAAGTACTTTGCAACACTAGTGTGATATAACGCATTTTCTATGCATGAAATCAGTGTGCTATTTGCTATTTTCACAAGTGGTCGTAGAAAAACACATTTGTTTTATCTTTGTGACATCTCACGAAGGCTTATGCCTCAATACCAGTGTACCGTGAACGCCGGGTTATTGGATGTTTTACCCTTTTTTATTTTTTATTTTTTTTCACCCAGTTCCATCAACGTTATTCAAGCAGCAATGAAACATGCAGTTTTGCATTTTAGAGCACCTTCTAGACAACGTGGTAGTGCCACCACGGACGCTATTTTTAAAACAACTACTACCTAGGATTGTCAGAATGCTACACAGAGGCTTTGGCCATTACCATATACAAAATATATGATATTTTTTCTGTGCCATTACCATCTGTGAAGTGACAAGCTATAAAAATCCGTGGAGGGAACCGAGAATCGAACCCGGATCGCTGTGGTGAGAGGCTGGTATAGATGGGTCCACATTTAATTCATTTTAAAAGCAGTACCGCAAAGTACACAAAAATGATAAAGGTAATAAGCCCTTTTGTGAACAATGATTTATTGCAGCAAAAATATTCATGTCGACGAGTTTCTAGTTCCACGCCACGTGCCACCGGTTTTATAGCTTGCCAGAGGCGAAATATGAGGCTGTTTTTTAAGTACAAGATATGTGTTTAAGCAATGTTTTTTATTTAAGTAAAAATATGTAATCAGGCTCTGTCAGAGTCTATGTGCCTTCGAAAAGGTTGGTTTACTTTTACGGTATTGCTTTTAGAATGAATTAAATGTGGGCCCTATATATATATATATATATATATATATATATATATATATATATATATATATATATATATATATATATATATATATATATATATATATACATATATATATCATATATATATTAGCCCCTAGACCAAGCCCGCCACAATGTTAAGAAAACGTACGTTTTAGTTACCGAATGTTCAAAACTAAAAAAAAAAACGTTTGTAAGACGTTTTATATAAACGTATTAAAGACGTTTCTTTAGAACTTACATAAAACGTTAATATTGACCGTATTCTTAACTTAAATTAATAATGGAATAAAATAAATAAAAAAGTCTCTAATACTTCTTTTACCCATTAAAAATTCTTTGATTGTACTTTTAAGGATAACCTTTTTATCGCATAACTTAAAAGTTTGTTCTTTGGAAAAAAATCGAGGAGCAATATTAGTTAGGAACATACCCACGGAATCCTTTTGGCTAGGAACGCACCCTCAAATCTTCTGTGATTAGTAAATAACATAAATAACAATGTATTATTTTTGGTGTGGCAATTTTGGTAAATTTACAACTTGCAAAAATGCATTTTAATGTATCTTATACAATTAGGATTCCTTGATGTGCTGCTTTTCTTCAGTATTTTGTGATGTGCTTGTTATTTTTGTACTCTTAAGTGTAAATATACTCCTATTTTTATAACCATAACGGTATATTATACTTATACATATATAAATTATATGTGTGTGTTTTTAATATAATTTAATAAATAGGGGTATTTCTACTTAATCTGAAATACAAGTAGTTTGTTATTTACATTTCAAAAACATTCACTTAAAACATAATTGTTTACAAACCGGATGCATCGCCGATTTTAATGATAATTGGTATACGGGGTTTTTAGGGTCGCGTGTCTGAAAAAAATTCTTTAAGAATTGTAATCAGCAACCAAAAAACCCGTATACCAAATTTCATTAAAATCGGCCATGCGTCCGGTTTGTAAACAATTACCAAATTTAGCAATACTATGACAACGTTCTTTAAACGCCCCAAAAAAACTTTGAAAGCCTGTTCCTGGAACATTTCAGGTATTGAAAAACGTTTAGGAAACGTGCAAAAAACGTTTTTAAAACGTGGTTTTTGCCATTTATTTTATATTATTATATTCTTCATAAAAGTTGCATGGTCCTAAACTTTATAAGCAGCAGTTAGTTTTATTAAAAGTTTTATGGTATATAGGATAGGTCAAATAGATTTAAAACTGCTTAAGAGTAAAGTACCCTTGGTTTTAACAATACGTAGAAATGTTAAATATTAAAGTTATTTAGATTAAAAAGGTATGCCTAAATAGCAAGTCATGGCCTCCTATTCAAGTTTTTATTCTTTTATTTTTTAATTTTAAGTTATCTGTTTTACCCTTTCATAGAAATTTGAAGCAAAATTTTATACGGTAAATAGGAAATTTTAATACGCACTTTATTATTTTAAGTATATATGCCTACATAAAAAGCATGTTTGTATAGTTTTAGGGCACTATTAAATATCCTTCAACAAACTGGGTAGTGAGCGGTTAGCTAAAAAATATAAATTCAGTTCAATTTTACAAATTCGTTTCGATTTCATTAGATTTGTTTAAAAGTTGAAACTGCTTTAAAAAAATATTAAATTAGAATAAGAAAATATTTATTATACATCGTCACTTTAAAGTTTTCTAAAAAAATTAAAAAATTGAATTAAAGGCCATGACTTGGTATTTAGGCATAACTTTTGATTAAAAATAACTTTTTGAACTAACATTTTGTTTTATTTTTAAAAATAAGGGTACTTTGCTCTTAAGCCGTTTTTGTTTTTTTTACCTACTTTGTATATCATTTAACGCTTAATAAAATTAACTACTGCTAATACAGTTTCGACCACGGACCTACTTTTATAAAAAATAAAATTTTCTGGCAAATTAAAAATAAAAAAATCCATTTATTGCACACTTAATGGACCACACTGTATAGGAGTTAAAATATTTATTCGAAAGGCTGTCAAAATTTTCAACATTTCTGGTTTGCTTGTTTCGCGGACAACTAAAAAGACACGCAAATTTAAAAATTATTATGTCCTAAGCTATGTTTTTCTAAGTATGTATATCTTGTTATAGATCGTTAAAAAGCTAATATAAATTACTTAAAATATTATAGCCACCTTTGTTTTTACTTAAGAAAAATCAAGTTTACGTCGTAGCTCAAAAATGGACTACTACATTATATATCGAAATACATCTTTCTGTTAACAAGATAATTTTCTACAAGTTTCCTATTTAGGAAGAAACATTCCATTTTAAATATTAACTATAGAGTAAAAACAATATTTGGAATAAACAGTTTTTCAAAATAAATATATAAGTCATGAATTTTTTGGAAAAAAACAACAAGTAATTTAAACCAAGTTCTAAAAACTACAATTCTTTCCTCATTTAACCGTCTCTGTAGCTGCAGCGGTTTTCGAGATCCTTGTACTAAACATTAAAAAAACCCTGTATAAATTTAAATAAAATTTTTTATTTAAACTTACCTTTGCGTCACCAAAAAAGTAATTTTGAATAAAAATTGTGCACTCACGAACTTCCTGAAGAGTTACCAGCTACCACTACTCGCTACCGTCAACCTTCTTCTGGTGGTGTTTCGATGTCACTGTCGATGATAAACTTGACGGGAACGCTTCACGCTTACTCTAACACGTTGTTCGTTGGAATTTAGTATTGATAACAACCCTCCCACTTGTTGCTAGAAGCAAACGCGATAACTTTTTCGCCTCAAAATTTCCTTCGACCACCTGTTGCTTTCCTTATTAAACTTGGGTGTCACAATAAGTGAATACGTGTTTCGTGAACACGTATCCACTCTATTTTCATAAACTTGCTTATAACATCTAAAATAGCAATATCGTGCAATATAAAGGCTAAGTTTTTTTACGTGTTTCGAAGCGATATGTGAAAAACAGCCTCCAATAAACTTCTGCTCAATTTCAACTGGACATTTTTTGGTCCTGTAACAAAATGAAGAACATTTTTTCTTTCAATTTTTTTTCATAGGGTATTGTGGAAGCCAATAGAGATATGACAAATTTGATTGCACATTCTTGGTCTCAGTTTTTTGAAACAAATTTTGAGGTAAAAATCGGCCAACTTTATTTCATCTGGAGATAAAGAGTGTTGTTCAAATTTTTAAATCTTGCCAGGTACGAATAACTCGAGTAATATCATTTATAAAAAAAAAATGCAAAGTTTAAGAGATTTTTTTACAATTTAGTGGCGTACATACAGGGTGAGTTGTTCTTAATGTTTAGTACAGGGATCTTGAAAACCGCTGCAGCTACAAAGATATGGGCGTCGGCATCGGCGTCGCCAGGATTTTCAAATTATTTTATCTAAAAACTGAGACGTGGGACCCACACCAAATTTAGACCAGATGCTATTGGTGCTATACCCTGTTTCGTTGCAAGAGAGAGTAATAAATCATTTAATTTTATGGCAATTCGCTTTCTGTGTTAGTCCGAGTATAAATATTTTTCTTCAATTCTACCTGTAATGTACTGATAAGGCATTATAATTTTAGGCCGGCAGACTCCGTTCTAATATTCGTCAACCTCTTGGGTTAAATACAAAGGAATAACAGATGTTTACCTGTATTTACGTGGGAATAATGTGATAAAAACCTTGACAGTGGCGGTGCGCTTGAGTTTATTTTTGGGAACTTGGGAAATGAAAATCTTGTTTCTTTTATATGTGTAAAAAAATTATTTTAAAATTTATAGTATATCAATATTGTACAGTTGGTATAATTATAGTTAATAATAACCATTTTAATAATACACATTAAAAATGCATAGTCAAAAATTAATTATTTAAAATATAATCTATACCTAATTAAATATGCTACATAATCTACATCTAGTTATTCACATTCTTCCATATCTGACATACTATCACTACTTGAGTCATATATGAGTCTACTTGTATAATAATTAGAGGTTTAACAGTTGTATCTACTATTATATCCAAAGACCACATTTTATTTTCTACTTCTAATCCATGTTCGACACATTTTTTCCAGTTTTCTGGGGAAGCATTAGATATGGCAATTTAAAATAGTTGTTTTTATATCTACTAGTTTAAACGTAGTATTATTTCTGGCTACTTCATCTTTCACTTGTGCCCATCGCTTTTTGGTGGAATTATACCTCCCTCTTTTTCTTGTTTAAAAATTCGGTAAATTGTCGCTTTTTCCACCCCAGTCATCAACGCACATTTTTGAACACAATCGTCCACACTTAAATTAGAGTTTTGATCATTTCTAATACAGGGTGCGGCAGAATGGACTCCCACATTTCATCAGGCTAGAACATCGGTAATGGGAGTTGGACATTGGTGGGAATGGTCACATTCGCTTGGGCGATTGATAAGGTTTGTTACTAGGCGCTATTTCTTGGTCTGGGTGACCAACGTGGATTTGTTATTGAGCTATTATTTAAAAATGACGAATGTGTCACCGCGTCGAAAAGAGTATTTTGTACGCGCTTCCTGCCTCCGAATGCCTCTGTTCCAGACCGGAAAACAATTTTTAAATGGGTTGCTAACTTAAGGGCAACTGGTTCTTGACTTTCCTAAATCAAGACAGCGATCCGAGATGAAACTGCTGGTATTCCTCAAGACATGGTGATAAAAGTGATGCGGAACTTCTAGGAACGCCTTCGCATGTGTGTCGCTGCTAACGGCCGTCACTTACACGATATAATTTTGAAAACATAAAAAACTAAAAGTGGGCTCTTTTGAAACTAATAAAAGTTTACGTAGAATGTAATAAAAACACAAATTTTACTTTGTTATTTTGTCACATATTTTATATTGCTTTTGCGTTACTGCAGTTTCGACATACTATGTCATTTTCAAACGACTTTTTAAAAGTGAATTCACTTTTAAAGTGTTCCTCTTAGCATCAATAACATCTGGTATGGGTTTTGAGTCTCAGTTTTTAGATAAACTAAATTCTGGTGACACCCATGTAAGCAGAGATGGTTAAATGAGAAAAGAATTTTAGTTTTGAAGCTTAGTTTAAATCACTTTTGTTTAATCCAAAAAATCATGGCTTACTAGATGTTTTCAAAAAACCGTTTTCCCAAAATGTGTTTCTTCTTTATAGCTTACTTAATATTCAAATAAGAAAAAAATGTAAATAGAAAACTTCTAGATAGCACTGGTCTGCAACGAAATTCTTCTATAAAAAAGCGATAAATATGAAGCATTAAGTGTTATAATTAAACATCTGCATTAGTTTTTTTTGCTATTACGTCACATTTTTTGAATAAAAGCCTTTTTTTATAAGTGCTATAATTTTGAATTTTTATGTTATTGTAAAAATACTACTTTATTCTGTGCAGATCGCACTTGTAGACACAAAAACATTGTGTCTAGTAAAGAGAGGATAAATTAACCGAGCTAGGGTATTTTTACAAAGTCAAAAGCACCAATCAAATAACTGCCCCTATTCATCTACCTGTACTACCTTAACAACAAGATTTTATTTTCTAACTCATCTTAATTAAAATGATCTTGTTTGATAATTAGAACTCTTTCATTCGTAGGCTTAACTTCTGGTTAGTTCTGGTTACAATGGCATTTCTTAAATAATAATTTAAGAAAAAAGGCCAGGTCTTGTAAAATTTGTTATAAAGATTATAAATCAAAATGGTAAAGGTTTTAAGTACTTTAATAACCCAAAATATCTCCGAGTCAGTGGTGCAAAAAAAAATGTATTATTGTAAGCTCGCAAATTCAAAAGCTCATGAAGAACACTTATTTTAAAATTGAGTTGGATTACGTTAAAAAGACTACCATAAAACGGTTTTCTAGAAGGGTACCACTATTTTTTTATAAAATAAAGACATGAAAACTACCAGCAAGTTATTTAAAAACTTTGATTTTCTAATAATTCTCATATGTATATAAGTTGTTCCACCAGCCCTTTTAGTAATATAGTTTACTTTCCGGACACTCGATAATTTTTTTAAACTTCTTTAATTTGCTCCATTGTTAATCTACATATGTAGATGCAGTATCAGATGAACATGGAAAAAGTTTAATCAAGAAATATTACATAATAGAGAAACGATTAAACGAGAAATGTTAAGAAGTAATGCTGCAGATTTTTATTGGTTGATTTGCCGTAAAAACCTAAAAAAATGGAATGGATAGGGCTTATGACAAACTATGTCTTTAAATCTTTTACTTATTAAATTTAAAAGTTAAGTTTAAAGCTAAAAAAGCGTTACCTTTTTATTAAGTAGATATCTAATTATTTAAAATTTTTCTATTTACACTTTTTATTTTCTATCTAAAATTATAACTGAGCTACATAGAAGAAAAAATTGTGGATATAACGTTTTTTATTTTCAAAATATCCAGTAAGCCGTGGTTTCTTTTTGACGAAACAAAAAGTAATTTAAACTAAGTTCTTAAATGTACAATTCTTCTTCTGTTTAACTATCTCTGTAGCTGCAGCGGTTTCCAAAATCCCCCTACTAAATGTCGAAAAAAGTCACCCCGTTTATTTTTTTTACTTTTATTTTTAAAATATTACACAAGATTTGTTTTTAATAAAACACCCTGTATGTTTTATTACGATTAGAAAGATTTTCAAGAAAGCTTAAAAAGTACTTATATTTGATATATTCATTTTTTAACAGTTTTGAAAATATTTTTACAGTTTTCTCTCCAGGTTAGGGAATTTTAAATTTTTAAATGTAATGCCCTTATTTTTATTTTTGCAATTGCCTATATCAACTTTATTATTACCTAATATTTTATCGTTTTTTTAATTTTATTTTTGTCAATTTTGGTGATATGGCATCACGCTTGTTTTTATTCTTTACACTTGCAGCTTAGTAAGAAATTATCCGCTTGATTTTTTCAAAATTACAAAAAGGTGTGTGATTTGTCTTTCAAAACTTGTTGAGATGGCTCGTTATTTATTTGTTTTTAATGCGATGGAGGCAAGTTTCTTTTTTTTAGCACACAATATATTTTACCGGAAAATATGCCTCCTCGATTAAGTCAACCACTTTCTTAGTATACGCAGGATAAAGATCAAATACAAAATTTCTTACATAATAAAAGTTCAGAACAAACGGGTAGTCCTCTTTTTGCTTTCTTTCATATATAGGGGACTAAACACCCAAATTAATTAAAAAATTACCAATAATGACATAAAAATAGCAAAGCGATGTCTAAAAACTGGCTCCATTTTATTCACTACAACTAAAACTCCCATTAACATCAAAGAAGCCTATAATGTAATATATCAAATTCCATGCCGTGAATGTGATTTAGTCTACATAGAACAGACCTGTAGAAACTTGGTCGAAATGGTCGTATCACTTCCCATAAAAGTGATGCTAAGTGGGGTGTTTTTGTCTTGTGCACTCATTTAAAACATTTAAAAAATGTTGGACACGCTATGGACTGGCAGAATGCGAAAATTTTAGATAAAGCTCACAATTGGTATAAAAGATTTTTTTTAAGATGGTTCATATTTACCTACAGCCACAATCATGAACAACACAAAGGAGTGATATCCAAAACCTCAGCTCCATTTACAATTATATTCTTTTGTACCAAAAAAAATCATAATTAGTAGAAATGTCAAAAGAATTTAAAATTTGCAAATGCGCTGTTTTTTGTTAAGTACAAATGCCATAATAATTTGTCCATTGTTGAATTGTTGGTAATGTCTAACCCTAACAAATAAAAATGGCAAAAAATTTAAAAGTAACAATTAGTGCGGGCGTTATTATGGCATTTGTACTTAACGAAAAAAAGTCTCCATCGCATTAAAAACAAATAAGTAACGGGCCATCTTAACAAATGTTAAAGAGAAATTACACCTTTTTGTTTATTTTGGAAAAAAACAAGTGGATAATTTCTTACCAAGCTGCAAGTGTAAAAATAAAAAAAGCGTGATGTCATATCTCCGAAATTGACAAGAGTAAAAACGACAATATCAAGTCATAACAAAGGTTATACAAGCAATTGATTACAATAATAAAAATTAAGGTATACCATGTAAAATTTTAAAATTCTCCAACCTAAAGAGAAAACTATAAACTTGGCAACTATGCATATATAATTTTTAAATTTTTCATGTTTTTTTGCACAAAATTTGGTTTCGGTTTTTTTACTAATCCTGTAAATATATTTTCACAATTAATACTGCCAACCGAAAAGTAGCCTTTCCCTAGCTACGCTTGCTTTTTTCTTTTGTTTTTTTATGGGTGCCAACTTACGATTATTATAGCTGAGAGAGGATTAAAACTTCCTTAAAATATTTCTGCCAAATTTAAAAACAAGTTGTGCTTATATGAGTATTAAAAAACGTATAGGTTGACTGAGCGTCAAATTAAAATCGTTTACCGACGTTTCGCCATCAATTGCAGGAGGCGTCTTCAGGTATCTTTACTCTGCGAGAATGGGGCACTGAATCGATGGTGAAAGGTCGGTAAACAATTTTAATTTCACGCGGTCCAAACCCAAGAACCAAAATTCCTCAGTTGACCAAGGCCGTGAAAGCTTCCCTTCTATGTTTACGTATAGGTTGCATTATATTGGTCTTCTAAGAATAAAATAAGTTTCTAAAGGCAAGCCGGGAAAGGTGGTAAACACTAACCTATTTGTGGATTCACATCATTTAGAGATAATTTAAAATTAATTAATACCACAGTTAAACCGCAAGAGTATTATGTTCGATAGTAAACGTAAAATCGATTCGTAGTATAAAATACAAAGAAACGTAAATTTATAACTGAAACAATATCTGAAAAATGAAGTAGGTACCAAGAAAAATTTTTGGTTATGAATTAAATGAAATTAGATCATCTATCCAACAAATAACTTATTTTAAGGACTCTAACAAAGTATACCACTTTAGTGAGGTAAACATGAGACTGAATAACTGTTTTACTTAAATGTACCGGTGGCAAGTTTTAAATTTACACCCCTCCTAACTTTTTCATATTTTATCGTACAAAAAATAATTATATTAGTTAATTGGGTTAACTATGTAGTTTATAAATCAATAATTAGATTTTTAATATATCCTAAAATGTACGGGGTAGGACAAAAGTATGTTTTTTAAATATAATATCACTTATAAAAAGATATTTTTAGGAGCTTTAAAAAATACCACATTTGATATATCTATCTTCATTAGTTTCGGAAATATGATCATCCAAATCTAAAGAATAAGTCTTAATTTTAATTATGTACATATGTAAGTATTTTGGCAAGAATTGCTTAAATTATCTTTTAAATGGTGATACAATATGCAGGGTGTTCCTTTTAAAAAATCAAACTTTTTGTCGTATACTGTATATCTTAAGAGAAAAAAGATGTCTGTTGAAAGATACAGATACTGCAAAATCATCCTAGCAAAATTGTGTTTTAATTTCTACTATACGTTAAAAAATAAAAAAGTAGGGGAAGTAAGTGTTATTACGTTTCTAATAAAAATTATAAATTATTCATCAGATTTGCATGGCCATATTTTAAAAACTAATTAGGATAGGTATATGAAATGTGGTATTTTTTAAGGTTTTTAAAAGGTTTTTTTGAATGGCGAAATAATATGCGGGGTGTCCAAGAATATGTGGGAAATCTCTCGGATTATTCATATAGAACACTTAAAAATAATATGACAAATATTTTTCCAAAGTCCCTCTTTACAGAGATATTTCCCTTAAAGGACGCTGCTTAAAATTGATTTTTCTTAATTAACTCTTATAGCACATGGTATATTAAAATATTTTTTAATATGATAAATTCCAGTTGGGGTTTATTAAAATGGTATTCTTGTAAAACATTTGCTTTCATTAGCTCACCCGGGGCGGACTAACCCTTCGCAATATTACTAATTATTTTTACATTCCTTTACAATAAGGGAATTAAAATAATATTTTTAAATAGCTTAAGCCCTTAGCTAAAAAAAAGGTACTTCTGTCAGATAACGATAAAGTGAAGCGTTTTCGAAAAAAAGCAACATTTTGATTAAATAGGTTGGTATATAATTAATAATAGGCTCCCTCTTATTTTATGCATTCTCTCGCTTTAATTATCGAAGATTATGGTACCCTTTACAATGCTGCAACGTTAGATTTTAGTTTCGCGAGAATAAAAATAACGTTTTTTTAGCACCGTTTGCAACAGAATAGCCAAATGTTTTTAGATGTCCCTATTAAACAAAAACTTTTTTTTATCGAAATTGCTTTAATTTATCGACATGTAAGGCCGGCTACAGACGACATGCCAAGGCTTGGCAAATGTCCGCTCGTTCAAACGTTTCCGCACCCCAACGTTGGCTTTGCTTTGCAAAATGTTTTGCATACAACGATGCGGGAACGTTTGAACTAGCGGACATTTGTTAAGCCTTGGCATGTCGTCTGGAGCCGGCTTAACAGAAGTACCTTTTTAAGCTAAGGATTTAAGCTAGCCAAAAATACCTATTTCATATATTTATTATACAAGAAGTAAAAATATCAACACTATTGTGTAAGTGTTAGTCCGCCCTGGCAAACTAATTGGGGCAAATGTTTTAAAAGGATACCATTTTAAAGTGTCCTTACTTTAAGTTATCATATTAAAAAATTATTCTATTATACCAAGTACTATAAAAGTTATTCAAGAAAAACCGATTTCCAGCGGCGCGGCGTCCTTTAAGGGCACATATCTCTGTAAAGAGGGGCTTTTGAAAATAAATTTAAGAACTTGTCACAATATTTTCACGTGTTCTATATAAATCCAAGAGATTGCCCACATATTCATGGACACCCTGTATAAGGAGTTCTACTTTTAAAAAATCATAACTTTTGTCGTACCCTGTATATTGTAAGAGATTCAAAAATCTGATTACTAATTTGGAAACTACAGAGTTAGCCCAACAAACTGATATTTTTAATTATGTTGTACGATAAAAAATAAAAAGTTTAGGGGGTATTAATTTATAACTTGACACCCAAACATTAGGGTGATTTATTTCCTCAAGGTTTTTTTGGTGCTCAAGCAAAATTTTAATATACCAGTAGAAAGAAAAATTCCCACAAACTGAGCCCATTTTTGTTCTTTTCTAATTTTTAATGATTACCCAGTTTTTACTATATCCTAAATCGTGTTAATGGACCTTATGGCATATTTCACGCTCTGTAAAATTGTTTTAGTGTTCTTTTTGTATAACTTTTGTAAATGAGTCGTCAAAATACAATTTTACTATTGGTTTTATATTCTAAGGTTATAATGTGTTTCATTCAGTGTTCCAATCTTGCAAATTTATGGGGAGGCTTAGCCTTCCCATAAATTTAACCATAAATGCGGCAATACACAATTTTTGTTTGCATTTATGCAAATATTACGTATTTTGCTTTAAATAGGTGCGGTACCCAAAAAATACCGGCCTTATCTATGTTTATATAGTCTTTATGACTTTAGACTCCTTTGTCCTTTAATGTACGAGCCGCCACTGGAACGAAGATTCCTCAGTTGACCAAGATCGTGAAAGCTTCCGTTCTGTGTTAGACGGTAAACGATCAAATCTTTTCTTAAACACATTTGTCAAACCTAAAAAGTGCTTGATATATGGTCGACGAAAATTTGGAATGATGAACTGTTTTATAAGCATATTTGAAGTTGTGTGGTTCGAGAAGTCAAGCATCATCAGTTATTTTTAGGGTGGTCTTTATTTAGGGTATGTTGGATTTTTTTAAGGTGGTCTTAAATAGGTTCCAAATATTTCAAGAAACATTTATGCCACATTCTAGCCTCAGACAGATCAGTGACGTAGACACACTGTATATTGTTTAAGAAAAACAAGTCACTATTTTCTTCCTCGAGAGGTTTCTCATTTTAATTCATCATTATATAGGTATTGCAAGTTTTATAAGTTGAATGTCCCAAAAGTTAAATAACATATTTAGAATTTTGTAATTAAAAAAAATGAGAAAAAAAGGCAGGAAAACTTATCATTAAAAAAATTACATAATATAAATTTTTATACAGTAACAATAAACCATAAAAAATTAAGTTAGTAAATCAATACTTTAAAATAGTAAGTATGTATTCAAGGGGCACTTAATAAGTTATTGGCAAAAAGATAACAAAAAGACATGAAGGTGGGCAATTGGCTGTTATTGGGCCACGTGTTGCAGATACTGTGACGGCATCCATCATTAATAAGTTATGATGAAAAAATGCGTTTAGGATAATGGCATTTATCATTATATAGGTATTGCAAGTTTTATAAGTTGAATGTCCCAAAAGTTAAATAACATATTTAGAATTTTGCAATTAAAAAAAATGAGAAAAAAAGGCATTAATAAGTTTAAAACAAAATGTTTACAGCTCCTAACAGTCTACTTAAATAGCTCGCCTTCTTGACTAGCCATCACCAATTAATCACACAACACACACTAATTAGGTAATAAATACACTTATTGATGACTATTAAAAAACTCTTTTCTTTAAAAAAGGAAACAAAAATGCTAGAAAACCACGCAGAAAACAATTGCACAAAGCGGTCAAACAAAAGCAATTTTTCTTCATCTGTCAAATCTTGTATTTCGGCTAAGCGAGAAATTTGAATTTGTCACCTTCGGTCGAAATTAACCTAGCTGATTTTACCATAATTTTATTTTTATTCTCTCAAAAATACATAATAAACATTTTCTTTGACTTAATTTTTATTTGCATGATTTGTAACAATAAAATGTTATGAAAAGGCCATTTTCTTCAAATTATGTAAAAAAATATAAAATAATGTTGTTTAGCTGCCATTATAAATAAAACAGATCAAAAAAATTGCTCAAATGTTAGTTAAATACCAATGTTAATAATATGCTTTAAAAAGTATGAATATGCGTTGGTTTGCCTGCAACAAAAAGGCATGTTTTATTTAATCAGAATTGGTATGCCGCCATTTTTGTATGCTTGCCGGCAATTTGCCTGCATGTAAAATTTATTGGCAATTGAGTATTTATTTAGGGTTGACTTTTTAATGCGTATTAGATGTTGGCATAATATTGCCACCAATTGCCAGTGCTTTACCATCAATGCCAATATGAAAAACGTATATTGCCGGCAAATAGTGTTTCCTGGGTCCGAAAAAATGCTTCATTGACGCTACTTTATGTAGTGATTTTGACTTCGAATAACTGCTATACCAATTAGGTTTGACAAAAAAATCTCGAGACACATTTTTTTGTAGAGCGTTAAATTTGCAATAAGAATTATCATGTGTCGATATGATCCGTTCATTAGTGGAAAACTTGTTTTTGTTTAAGTAATAACAGAACTTTTTCCATGTTAATTACACTTAAAACTTTGGCAGCCCTGGGTGCGGGTAAATTTGAAAATTAAAAGCTAAAATTTGCCATGAAATTGTTTTCGTATATTTGGAACCTATTAAATTATCGTGAAAAAAATCAAACATACCCTAAATAAGGACCTGCAATGCAAAATGGCCTAACCCAAGATCATTAGACTAAAGGTTGCCTCGTAAATCCTAGCCAATCAGTGCGTAGCAGTCTATTACGTCACATATGTATCGCAGTTGCTAGTTCCTTGGCGCCAAAGTAGCATACAAGGATAGCTAGACGGATAATATTATGAGGGTTATGTGATATGAAATTGGTTCAGTCATCTACGAGGTTTGGTTAAATACTCACTTTTGATCAAGAATAAAGTACCTGTATTCGTGGTAATGTCAGATTTTTTTATAAAGATCAGATGTTTAGAATTAAAAATCATTTTTATATATGTCATTTTGTTTATTTATAAAAAAATTACATTTTTTGCAGAAACTAAAAATTGTGTAGTGTGTAGTTTGTACATAAGATCATTCTATATTGTAACAGTAAATTTAATAAGTTTATTAAATTTGCCTTATACAATTTATAATTATTAAAAATATTCGTTGCACTAATATGCGAAACTTAAATATTCACCATTATCGCAAAAATATTTAAATAAGTTTTTTCTAGTAAATAAACAAGTTTACATATTTGAAAGGTATTTTTAATTTTAAATAACTAACAAAAACAAAAATTACATTTTTGGGCAAACCTCGTAGATGAATTATACAACATCTGATAGTTGCATTTTAGGTTTTGGTCCATACAGAACTTTTATGAAAGAAGAACTTAATTTAACTTAAAATTAATAATAACAAAGTTTCCCTTATGACGCAAATTTACCTAGACATACGTTATAAAAAGACATAATTAAAAATAGTAAAACTTTATCGAAAATTTTAAATAATAAAACATACGTTATTAATTTAACAATCAAAAATAAAACACAAATAAAATAATTTTACTGAAAGGAAAAAAACCAATGATTTCTCCTTCTTTTTTGCCTTTTTGCGGTTGCTTTCGCAAGTCGTTATATAGCAAATCATTTCACTCATACTAAAAACTAAAAAATACTGTAATGATCTAGTATATTAAAAAAAAACGTTCCGTTGTTAACCTTTTAGAGGCAGCTAATTTTTAAGCCAGAAATGAACATTTGGTTTTATTGTTGGCCCAAATAATGCTTTACAAAAGTCCAATAAAATAAAATTAATATTAAAATTACGAAAAATCGCACAAATACATAAATTACAAGTCAAAACACGAAATACACTATTCAAAACTAACGAGCAAAAAACATATGCGACGTCATGCTGACGTATGGTCCGCCATGTTGCAAGGCTTACGAGGTAACCTTATCTAGTCCAATGATCTTGGGCCTAACCCACAATTTCATCAAAACGGGTTTATAACAATAAAGTTATCCGATATTTAAGTAGTTTTATCTGCAAAATGGCTCAAGCAACTTTCGACTACCGAGTGGCACCTAGAATATCTCTTATTAAATGGTGACAACTTTGACGTATGATACATTGTTTAAACGTCAACACAACCGATTGGTAAATACTGTTTTAAAATTGGTTCTGCGCCTAAAATTGATGAATGATAATTTCAAAGTCGTTTTTCTTATTTGTAGTATTCGGGCTTAGACCACTTTGCATCTCAACGCCTCAGCTCTTTTAAGTTTAAAAATTCAATAATTTAAAAAGCAACTTTATTTTATGGTAATCTGACATCTTCACTTACCTACTTACCTGGTAGCTTGTAGTAATCAAATGGGAAATATAAAAGTACGACTTAATTTTTAAAAATAATTTGCGTCATAAGATTTTTATTCATTTAAATAAAAGCACAGTTCGTAAATGCTTTGCATCGGTCTTCTAAGAAACTCCCTAATAAATAAAAAGCTATCAATACTTAAAACTACTACCTAAAATATAAGAGCGTAATCGACTTAGTTTATGCTTTAAATATTTTTTTATCTGTTTGACATCCTACGAAGGCCAAGGCCAAATACCAAAGTACCGTGGGTGTCGGTTTATTAGATGTTTAACCCATCGTTCTCCCTGTTCCGTCAACGTTGTCCAAGCACTAAAACTTTAAGTTATGCATTTCACAGCACCTTTTAGACAACGCGGTAGTGCCACGACGTTATTTTTTAATAACTACTACCTGAATATGTCTTCCCCGCTGGAAATCGAACTGGCGACTTCTGGCTTCGATGATCAAAGCTTTGTCCACTGCGCCATCGGGGAGACAAAATATGAGTCATATTCGTTTTTGTTTAAGGATACCCTTAAAAATATATCGTGGATTTAGAACTACAACTAGGTAACTTAAAAACAGTGGGAGATAATTGCAAATATAAATTTGTTTGCTAGAAACTTATGGTGGTCTTCCTGAAATAACGCCGAATGGTACTGTCCGGTACTGTCAATAAAATCAGTTTTTAGTGACCTAGTTCTACCACTAAAAGGATGTCCACTTCAGTAGTTCGCTAAACCCACGATATATAAAAAATAACACTAAGGGAATATTTAACTCAAAAAACATTGCCATTTAAAAAAAAGCACGAATAATAGTACTATTATTTTATTATGTAGAATATGGATGGTGGAGAGGAGGATAACCATCTTTTAATGGGACAAGTTGAAAAAGTGGCCATCGGAATGTAGCAAGCTGGGATGGCGCCACAGTAGCCAGTGGAGGGATTTTGGTATTTCTTTCCTTCTATCTGTCCTTTTTCATTTTATTTCTCACTCTAATAATTCATGCTCATTGGTTAAAAATCACCTCTGGCGACAGTGGCGCCACCTTAAGTTGCTTCTTTCGACGGACACTTTTTAAAACATTCAGATGGTTATCCTCCTCTCCACCATCCATAATGTAGAATCACCGCCTTACGTTTTGTGGTCGAGTTTTGAGTCACCCTGTATAAAAAACTTTTTAGTGTATATCACTTCTCTTACTTTTACTTTCGGCCCACAGAAGAAATGTTAATTTTCCTCCCGTGGGCCATAGTAAAAGCAGCCCTAGCCAGGGCCACCAAGATCCGTGCAAGGCCCCGGTACAAGTAAAAGTTACGGGCCCCCTTAATTTACTAAAAAATCACCCTAAAAATGGTTTTAAGAGAAGAAAAAAAGTTCTCACTCCACTGTTCCATTTACGTTTTTATTCCCGCGCGGGCCCCCAATCAGTCCAGGCCCTGGTAATTTGTACCAGCCTCAACGCCCTCTCTGGCCCTGGCCTTAGCAACAGTTGCAAAAATTTAATTTGCCAACTTGACATCTTGTCTGATATTTTAGACATTTCTGTGACACCTTTATGAGAAATAAATGTCTGGTGGCAAAAGTATTTAACAAATAAAAATCATTATATTGGGATTACACATTTTTAATAAAAAAATTTATATGAATTTAAAAAAATAATTGTAAATAAAATAGTATACAAACCTCGGTTAAAAATGGTTGACCTTAACGTTCCGCCCATCTGTAAACCATCCTCTTCTCTTGACAGTAATGAAAAACTTTCCACCTCGGTACGTTATGTACTATTTTTGGCAATTATTTATTTAATGAAATTTTGTATATGGGGGCGCTGATTACAAATCAAAAAAAAAAAAAAAAAAAATAGTCGGACTTATTTCGTTCTCGAGATATACATCATCAAACTTGATAACCAAAACTAACCTTAATTCACTATTTCCCCCTTTTTTTGCACTAATTTCTTGATTCAAAGATAAATTGACTCAATATTTGATTTTCACCTTTTAAAACCCGATTTTGCTATTTATTTTACACGTTTTTCCATCAAATTTTCAAGCCTTGGCGCCGCCAAACTACTGCGATTAAAAGTAAAGCTTTACAATTTAATGGAAAAAATGGGTAAAATAAATAAAAAAATTAGGTTTTCAAAAGTGGATATCTACGAAAGCGTAGATACGAAAGCGTAGAAGGGCCACATACTACTTTTTTCAAATTCCGTAAAAAATACGAAATTTTGTAAAAAATACGGAATTTCGTAAAAAAATACGGAATTTTGTAAAAAATACGGAATTCCGTGAAAAAATACGGAATTTCGTAAAAAATACGGAATTTTGTAAAAAATACGGAATTCCGTGAAAAAATACGGAATTGCGTAAAAAATACGGATTTTGTAAAAAAATTGGGAATTCCGTAAAAAATACGAAATTCCGTAAAAAATACGGAATTTTTTAAAAAATACGGAATTTCGTAAAAAATACGGAATTCTGTGAAAAAATACGGCATTTCGTAAAAAATACGGAATTCCGTAAAAAAATACGAAATTCCGTAAAAAATACGGAATTTTGTAAAAAAATACGGAATTCCGTGAAAAATACGGAATTTCGTAAAAAATATGGAATTTTGTAAAAAATACGGAATTCCGTGAAAAAATAGGAATTCCGTAAAAACGGAATTCCGTGAAAAAATACGGAATTTAGTCTGTAGTTGCCAAGCTAAAAATACGGAATTTTGTAAAAAATACGGAATTCCGTGAAAAAATACGGAATTTCGTAAAAAATACGGAATTTTGTAAAAAATAGGGAATTCCGTAAAAAATACGGAATTTTGTAAAAAAATAGGGTATTCCGTAAAAAATACTAAATTCCGTAAAAAATACGGAATTTTGTAAAAAAATACGGAATTCCGTAAAAAAATACGGAATTTCGTAAAAATACGGAATTTCGTAAAAAATACGGAATTTTGTAAAAAAATACGAAATTCCGTGAAAAAATATGGAATTCCGTAAAAAAATACGGAATTTTGAAAAAAATACGGAATTTCGTAAAAAATACGGAATTTTGTAAAAATACGGAATTCCGTGAAAAAATACGGAATTTCGTAAAAAATACGGAATTTCGTAAAAAATACGGAATTTTGTAAAAAAATACGGAATTCCGTGAAAAAATACGGAACTTCGTAAAAAATACGGAATTCCGTAAAAAATGCGGAATTTCGTAAAAAAATACGGAATTCCCTAAAAAATGCGTTGCTGGGATCATTTTTAGTTTGGTGATAGTGTCGAAAGGTGTTATAAAAATATGGCGAAAGAGGTAAGTACTCGTATAATATTACTTAAGAAAATTTGCATGTTCCATGGATAGATTTAAAGTGTCACATTTCATGGAGCTAAACGTCAGCGGCAACAATAACTTTTCGTGCCGCTGATGGGAGGCACCAAAAGTACTTTTTCTGCCTCTACTCAAGATACAGCGCCCCCACGCGCTTATTTTTACAAATTTGTAAAATTTCTGAAGTTTGGAGATAAGGAAAATTAACTTTTTAGCTAGTCTCTAGTTGCCAAGCTCTGCAGACTCGCCAGAAAAATTACAATTTTAATATACTATTTTCCTACGACAACATTGGAAAATGATCATGTTGATACCCTTTGGTTCTTTAGGAAATACTAAACTTTAAACATATATGTTTTAACCAAAGTGGGTAGAAAGTAACACTTTCCGCACTTGTGCGAAAATGAAACATGTACCTAATACGAACTTATTGCTAGTTCCTTTGATTAAAAATTCAAGTGTATACAAAAGCTATATAGTTAAGATATGGTTTTTCTTTAATGGTTTATGGGTTTTACGATTTTTTATACTATTTATATTACAAATTTAGATAGTAGTAGATTACGTAGTAGTAGATTACGTATCCAGTCCGGAAGGAAGGAAGTACGTTCTGGACTAGTTTGGAAAGTATCCACTTTCCGGTCCTCAAAGAGACTGAAAAGTGATATTTTCCCGACTAGTCCAGAAAAGCACTTTCTTGGCTCTTTAAGACTAGTTCGGAAATGAGGGCCAAAAACTGGGTATCAGCGTTGTCACAGGTGGCTGGTTTGAGCCAAAACTGTCTCGTTGTCCTAAGTTAGTTTTAATTGGTTAATTTTGGTTAGTTTTGCTTAGTATCGGTAAGTTTTAGATAGTTTTTTTACAACATTTCCAACTTTTACTGATTTACCTATACTTCCAAGGTAACATATATGTATAAAAAAAGCTTGTTATATAATCGATTTAATTTTTTTTTTTTTTGCATTTATCTGATTTGTAGTACAAATATTAAGCAAAACTGTAAAATGCTGAAAAATTGAATGTATTTTAAAAACCGTTAGTATTGTTTTAGTCACTCTGTAAATCTTTTTAAGTTTCGGAAAAAAGTTAAGAGTCTTCAAATTTGTGTCAAAGGATGTATTCATTAACAAAAAGTACGATAAAAGTATCCATGTTTTTTAAATAGATTTTAAAACATCGTTTCACAGAGCTGTGACTTTTTACGATAAAAAAAGTTATATAAGTTGATTTAAACAAATATCAACGGTTTTTTAAAACGCAAAAAATTGTTCATCCGCTATTTTAAAATTTAATTAAACGTAAATTTTGACCAACCAATAGAAAATATATTTCATTAGCTATCCAAAACATTTATTATTGTACTTATTTCTTGTTATCCAATAATAAATAAATATTTACAGTTTAAACCAAACAGTTCTCCGATTTCTCGTGGTTAATTTATTACAATTATTTTTAAAATAGGATTTGCTTACGTTAAGATTATTTCAAATCAATAAGTCTTATAAATTTAAAAGTTTATACGAAGTCAGTGTAAACACTTTGAGAATTGGGGTATGTTTAATATACTGTATCAAGGCATTGAAATAAAGAGCACAATATATATTTATCGCTCCTGGTATATGAGAATCTTCTAAAACTAAAACCCGGCCCGTTCAACGATCGATCTGTGCCAGAAAGAGAAAGGCACCGTCGGCGCGGGTAACGTGTAAGAAACAAGGACAAAAAGTCTTGCCGGTTTCGCTTTGTGAACGGGCCGGGAACGAGGTTCGATACGATGGATTAAACCAGTGCGGTGTCTGCTGGCTTTTGATTAATGTGTATTTAGTGTTTTAGGAGTTTACTCGTTGTGTCTTGTGTTTTTTAATGACCTTGCTGTTTTTAATGTTCTTGTTATTGTTGTTGTTGTTGTTACTGTTATTTTTTAAAAACATAATTATGTAAGTGTGTTTAATATTTAAGTATCTAAAAATTTAACTAAGATGGCGTTGGCGTTGTGGCGACCTTTTGATGTATCTGATAATGAAATGGACAGCGTGGAGGGTAATTTATGTTCAGAGCAATCAGAATTTTCAAACAAAGATTTACATGTTCAAGCCCAGAGACTTATTTTAAATATCTTCAATTGCTTAAAAAGTGAAATGCGTGCGGCCTCACAAAATGAAATTTTAAAAAGGATTGGTGAACTTACTAAACTAGCTCGTTCTACCATTTACAAAGTAATTACCGCAGGAAATGTTGTCGACCATTCCTCAAAACGAAAAAGAAGTAATCAAAAGCTCAAAAAGTTGACACTAGCGACAAGGATGTTATACGCAGTGTTGTGTATCAATTTTACAGTGAAAGCAAAGTTCCAACATTAAAGATGATTCAGCATAAGTTAGTAACGGATTATACCGATTATAAATACAAATCTTTAGATACTTTACGTAATATTTTAATAGATTGTGGCTTCAAGTACAAACAATTAAATAAAAGAATGGTTATTATGGAATCTCCTCGTATTGTATCCTGGAGGCAAGAATTTTTACACAAAATTAAGGAATACCGCCAATCAAACAGGGAGATAGTATATCTTGATGAAACTTGGTACGATACGCACGATGTTGTTAAATGTGGTTGGGTGGATGACAGTAACAAGTGTACACTAAATGGACCTTGTTCTCGCGGTAAGCGAGTAATCATATTACATGCTGGTGGGAATAAGGGTTTTGTGCCTAACTCTTTATTATTGTCGGCCAAAAATATAAAACAATCATCGGCTGACTACCACGAAGACATGACAGCTAGTCTATTCGAAAAATGGTTTACAGAACAATTGTTGCCTAATTTATCTCCAAATAGTGTCATTGTTATGGACAATGCATCCTATCATTCACGCATGCTTCACAAAGTTCCCAACAACAACACAAGAAAGGATGAAATTCTTAAATTTATGGAAATTAAAAACATGGAAATTCCTCAAAATTCTACAAAAAAAATGTTACTAGAAGCTATAAAAAATAAGAATTTTAAAAAGGAATATGTTATCGACAAAATCTGTGAAGCAAATGGTCATACTATTTTACGTCTTCCTCCCTACTACTGCATTTTCAATCCGATTGAGATGATTTGGGCTACTCTGAAGGACAAAGTAAGAAAATATAATCACCATCCAACAGACAGTACTTTTGTATTGGAAACTATAAGAAGAGTTATTGATGAAATAAACAACAGCGATATCTGGATGAAATGTGTCCAGAATATCATCGAGAAGGAGAATGAGTATTGTGTCTTGCCAGCCATTGATTCTATAATTATTAAACCAAATTTGGACTCAAGTTCAGAAAGTTCGGATTGTGAATTTTGAATTTTTTGTAATAAACATTAATCTACGGAATATGGATAATAAAATTAACGGGTAAGTTTTAGTTACTTTATTGGTTTTTAAAATGCAAGGTTAAAAAATATATTCTGCCTAGTACAATACTTCACTCTATAATTTTTTCTATTGCAGTTGTTTACATTTCCATAAACTAACTTGTATTTTTTAATTGGCTAAATTTTCTTGTTTGATGGCGTAACAAAGACAAAAAAATTATAATTTTTAAACACCCCATTTTTTCATAGATCTTTTTAAATAAAATCAGGGCCTACTAAGAAAATATTAGGTTTTTAAGAATATTTCAGGTTATGTCTAAATTACTATGTTCTAATAAAAAAAGAGTCCATTTTCCAAAATTTTAATTTTTTCCAAATGTCTCTGGAAGTACTTGGAATTTTAAAAGTTTTTAAACGTCATATTATTCGACAGATAAGGGCGCAATTTTAATTCCATTATCTAACTTCGTATCTTGTATTGTATGGTTTTTGAGATCCCTGTAGTAGTTCCTCTTATAGTGGATTTCTTGAATAGGTAGAAAACAACATGTTAAAAAAATATTTTAAGTTACTTATTTACGTTTTAAAATGTAGCTAAGTAAAAAAATCATGGACCCACTCTAAGAATATTTATTCGAATTCTTCCGTTGTACGCCTATGCTTCACAAAGAAGATGCCGGTACAGTAGTTTTTTTGCTGTTTCGATTGACTTCATCCAAAAAATTCTTGTTCCAAAAATTAAGCGGCTTTATTACTTTGTAGTTAAACTAAAATTATATAGGAAATTATGTAATATTGTTTTGATTATTTTTAGGAATCCATAAGATCAAGCTTAGTTAAAAAATATTTTTCGTATGGATTCAATCAAAAGAAATATTATTGTTCCTGCGTTCTTTACATGGAATTAGTATTTCTCCTAGAACCCTTAAACGAATATTATCTACAAAAAAACTGTTTAGAAGGAAACATTTTTCTCCTCTAAGAGACGTACTGGTATTTATTGAAATGCAGTTGAAACAATCGGGACAGTTACATGGTTACAGATGGATGCATCTGAAGTGCATACAAAATAATTTGGTGGTAACTCAACAAATTGTGGCCGAAATTTTACGCGCGTTGGATCCAGAAGGTCATGAGATACGAAAAAGAAAGCGCCTTAGAAGACGTCAATACCACAATAAGGGACCTAACTATTTATGGCATATTGATTCCTATGATAAATTAAAACCATTTGGAATTTGCATTAATGGTTGTATTGATGGTTTTTCAAGACATATAATATGGCTAAGATTAGGGCCAACATCAAGCGATCCAAAGGTAGGTTCTTCTATTTCATTTTGTCGAGTAATAAGATTTTTACTTGAAAAAGCCACCTTGATTAATACCTACAGCAACAGCAAAAAAACTACCAAACGTTATAGCCTGTGAGCCAACACATTCTAAAGTGTAAAATAAAATAAATAAACATTTTTAAGGAAGGTTTTATTTAAACAAATAATATACTAACAAGCAAAAAAATAAATTAAGAAAATCGAATTAAAACAGTGAGACAATAATATATAAAAGCTTGAGGTGTTTAAAATATTTACTTGCCAGATGTTCTAAGCCTCAATCCTTTATAAATTGTCCTGATTTTATTTGATATTCCTGGTTTAAAACAGTTTTTGCTTTTAAGTCTATTATTTGTTTAAGAAAGAAAGAAAAGTTTGTGTATTTCGTGTAAAAGTTTATTAAACTGCGTAGCAGAGCGCTTTCGACGATTAGGTCATCATCAGTGCTAGCAAAAAGCAAGAATTTAAATAAAAATACCTTTTTTGAAAATTTTTTAAGTTGATTTAATAAATACTTAAAAAAATAACTTTTTAATTTTTCAAGTTTATCTTTTTAATTCACCAAAATAAATTTTATTTTTGGTGGTAATTTCCGTTAAGTGTTTTATTACAAAATTAATTTTAACATTCATTCTAAACGTCTTTATTATTATTTATTAAAATAAGAGCTTCCTTTATTTTTTTTTTTTATTTTTTTTTGCATTTTGCCAAGAACATGTAGTGTTTTTTTATTCTTCTATTAACTTTTATTTATAAAATAAAATAAATTATTTCCTTTGATAGGCAGGAATTTGTTTTAATATAATAAAATACAATGAATAGAATTTTGCAAAATCTTTAAATATGTGTGACTCCTTATTTATTTGTAGAAAGGACACCGCACTGAGCTTATGGAAAATGGTCTTTCCGTGAAATTCGCTGAATTTTTAATATGTTATTCTTTATGACATATGGAACAAAAGTTCTCATAGGCACAAACCAATCCTATGATTAGTTTCAGAGTTACGGGGTCTCAAAGATACGAATGTCTGGGTATAGCTATACACACAGGGCTTCCGTAGTATAATAACTAAACTAACTCAAAATAACTAAGAAAAATAACCCTAGAGTTTGGAGGTACGCGGGATAAGTAAACTATTTTTTTCGATTGAAATTAGATCAAATATCTATACAAAATGTCACCCTTTCGCCATTTTTAATCATTTTAAAGCACAGGAAATAGCGAAATTATGTTGTCATTTATTTATTTGTAAATAAATTAATATACAGAGCATTACATTTGAATTTAAGATTATAGGAACTCTAATTATTTGTTTACCATATTTTTATTTTTAAGTATTGTTGGAATATACCGGGTGATTCAAAATGAAAAAGAAAAATCGCATTTTATATAACACATGCCTATTTTTATAACTACAAATAAGGTTTTTTCTAAAGTTTACAGTTTACACTGAGCTTATGGAAAATGGTCAGTTCCAGAAATTATCTGAAGTTTTAATATGTTATTCTTTAAGGCACGGTGAACAAAAGTTTCTAGGTTTGTTGTCAATGATTTATAAGAAAACCTATATAAGTAGTAAGTACTAGGTTAAAAAAAAGCAAAATACATTTTTTTCACTAGAGTAGAGAAATGAATGTCTTGTGGTGGAATCTTGCATAACCAAAATACCATAAAATACTCGCAACATGTGAGCATGTACCGAGTGTCCTAGACCCCGATTTGCAGGTGCAGTAATAAATTCTAATAGGACTATTGTTAGCATCTGGTTCATTATTCAAATCATAGGATATAAATATTTGTAGAAGTTATTACTGCACCTACCAATCAGGGTCTATGACACTCGGTACATGTTCACATGTACCTAGTATTTTATGGTATTTTGGTTATGCAAGATTTCACCTACAAGACATTCATTTTCCATCGTCAGCACTCTTGGAGCAAGTAGCGGATGCTGGAAATAGGGTGCCTCGAGAAAATTATAATGTTGAATAAACAAGTTGGTAAAATATTTAAATATTATTCTTCAATTTTTGTTAAAAATAAAATGTGTGAACGAACCATTACTACTCTACGAAAAAAAAATGTATTTTGTTTTTTTTAACTAGGTACTTACTACTTACATAGGTTTTCTAATAAATCATTGACAACAAACCTAGCAACTTTTGTTCCTCGCGCCTTAAAGAATAACATATTAAAACTTCAGATAATTTCTTGAAAAGACCATTTTCCATCAGCTCAGAACCTTTAAAAGAACTTTATTCGATAGTTATAAAAATAGGCATGTGTTATATAAAATGCGATTTTCCTTTTTCATTTTGAATCACCCGGTATATTCCAACAATACTTAAACATAGAAATATGGTAAACAAATAATTAGATTTCTTATAATCCTAAATTCTAATGTAAATGCTGATATTAATGTATTTACAATTAAATAAATGACAACATAATTTCGCTATTTCCTGTGCTTTAAAATGATTAAAAATGGCGAAAGGGTGACATTTTGTATAGATATTTGATCAATTTGAATCGAAAAAAATAGTTATCTTATGCCGTGTACCACCAAACTCTAGGGTTATTTTTCTTAGTTATTTTTGAGTTAGTTTAGGTATTGTACTAGGTAGCCCTGTGTGTATAGCTATACCCAGACATTCGAATCTTTGAGACCTCGTAACTCTGAAACTAATCATAGGATTGGTTTGTGCCTATGAGAACTTTTGTTCCATATGTCATAAAGAATAACATATCAAAAATTCAGCGAATTTCACGGAAAGACCATTTTCCATAAGTTCAGTGCGGGGTCCTTTATTAAAATTTGGTACATAGGTTATCTATGCCAATTACA
Organism: Listronotus bonariensis; assembly: GCA_014170235.1. Taxonomy (NCBI): domain Eukaryota; kingdom Metazoa; phylum Arthropoda; class Insecta; order Coleoptera; family Curculionidae; genus Listronotus; species Listronotus bonariensis. The sequence continues at coordinate 118,065 of JACEGR010002402.1, forward strand.
ATAACGTGCTTTTCCAGAAATGACAATTTTCCATGTCTGGACTATTTTTTTTTATGGAATGCCCTATTTTAGCTGTACATATTGCTATACCTAAAGTTAATAGTTTAACAGCTATAAACAATTGAAAATAGGAATTTTTAAATTTTGACGATTCACTAAGCAAAAACAGTTGAAGATGGAGCAAAATGACTTTCACTTTCCTATCTTAAATTTTTAAGGGCTATTTAGTGACATTAAAAACTGAAGGTTAGCTCAAGGTTAAATATTCACCTTTTTTAACCTTTACTTTTTAATTTCATTAGATAGCTCTTAGAAAGTAAAGACAGGAAAGAGAAAGTCATTTTGCTCTATCTTAAACTGTTTTTGCTCAGTACATGGTCAAAAATTCCTATTTGCAATTATTGTTTATAGCTGCAAAACTGTTAACTTTTAGTTCGAAACATATACAGCAAAAATGCTTAAAATTAAACGTAAAATCCAAATATTCAATAAAAAGTAGGGCATTCCATTAAAAAAAATTCAAGATGGCGCCCAGCTGCGATTTTGAATAATGGACCACCCATTTTTTGTAAAAAGTAGTATTTTTGGTCCTATTTATCTTACTAAAATTTTATTTAAATATGCAAAGGGATTTAAAAGTTAAAGGGGTGGGGGTCCTGACTTTAGACACGCACTGTATAAAAGCTTACATATAAGGATGGAAATCAACCTTAGTGATATTGGTCATTAAATTATTTGCTCGGGCTATCGAACTATTACGATATTTCAATATTGTTAGTTTGACAATTGTTAAGTTTTAAATTGTTACAATAATAGTAGTTCTAGAAATGACCTGAAGATATTTCCAAAAATTTTCAGTTAACTAATATTTTTGGAAATTTACAAGTAAAATTTCCAGTTACATTTGCACAAGGGACATTTCCAATGACATTCTTTTTTGTTCTTTTGGATTTTATAATTTTTTTTTAGGTTATTGCAGGATATTTCTTGGATAGTTTAAGAATGACAGGAGGCTGCCCGAAGACTGTTCGTTCCGATATGGGTACAGAAAATGGTGTGGTTGAAGAAATTCAGAAAACTTTACATCAATTGTTTAATACTGAAAGAAGTTGTAGGCCACCGCACATGTACGGAAAAAGTACACATAATCAAAGGATCGAATCTTGGTGGGGTATGCTACGTAAGCACTGCGTACAGTTCTGGATGAATCAGTTTCAGATACTGAAGGATGACAACTTATTTCAAGGCACAACATTGGATAAAATGTTAATACAGTTTTGTTTTTCTAAAATCATTGAGGTAAATAGAAATAAGATTTATTACATTAGGAAAATATTAAATATGTTGAAATTCTTATACCTAAAAACTCAAAATACGATAAGACCCACCTGTCTCTCTGAAAGGAGTTAAAGGCTATCAAAGTCTGTAGATTATGCTGAATTTTTGGTACAATCTGTACGGTCTCAGCAATTTTTTTTTGCGATATACATTTTATTTGCATTGCTTTTGGAGTGTATTGTTAATTATACATTTCGACTTTCGTGAGTTAATAATTTCATGTTGAAATTTTGACTTGCAGCTGTCTTTAAGTTAGCATAGCTTTTTAATAATAGGTTTAAAAGAATGAAACAAATGTATACTTTTGACTAAAAACTGACTTTGGATATAAACGTTAATTTTTTTGAAGCAGTATATAAATTCATATATCAGAAAGTAAGCTTTTAAATATAAAATTATAACAATTATAACATTTACACGTATCTGCCTTTAATATGATAATATTTAAAGTAGTTTAAAATGTTTTTATTTTAAATTGAAAAACATCGAAAATTTTACTTTTATAATACTTGTCAAGTCAAGTTTAGTCAATCTACAACCAGCAAAGTCATCTACTTTGTTCATTTTTGAATTACTATTCTGTTGTAAAGAATTTCTACTGAATAATTAAAAAATACGTTTTTATAAAGTCTAAACCTTTTTCTTTAATGTAAGACTGTAACATTTTTAGTAAAATATAAAAAGTGTGTCATTTGCGGAAGCTAGTATACGAAAAGGACAAATTTAGCACACGTTTTGTTAAAATTGCAAAACATAATTCCGTAACGTCCTAACTAGAACTAACCAGAACTTAATACTGAAATTAAAATCAAAATATCCATTTTTACGGTATACTAAATATCAGGAATTTTACCTAAGCCCTAGCACCTAGAAACCTTAATTGAAATTTTGGAAAAAACATTACTTATGTCATCACGAGGAATAAGCCGCTGACGAATATCTTGTACACTAATTCCCCAATTTGCTACTAATTCCTCTAATTCCCCTCTATTTTCTTTCTAATTCCTTAACTAATTCCCCACTAATTCCTGCAGCTTGTACACCAAAATTCCCCAGCGGTTTGCCCCTCGTGTCATCATTGTTTAGCTAAAAGTTATCATCATCAATTATCATTTTTTATCCAGAAGTATACAATTATTTTTTTTAAAGTACTTACATAATGTAAATCCCTATAGTATACCCTACAAAACAAACTTTGTTTTACCACTCGTTTAAACCTATTAGTAGAAAGCTATTCTAATTTAAAAATGTATTTGGACATCAAAATCTCAACTTTTTCATTTTTAATGCTTTAACGAAGGCGCAAAAAACAGGAATTTTTCAGACACTTATTTCTTGAAAACGGTAGGTCGGTGGGTATTACTTGTAAATAGGATTCGTATACTGGAAATTGTTCAGTCTTAATTTTGGCTATTCAATGTTTTAACAAAAATCTTATATTTTTTGAGATATTTACAGAAACTTTACTTCCTCCTTTATCACCCTCCATTTTTCTGTTGTGAACTTTTTGTATTTATATTTATCATCCTATTGACTACCTATGTGCAAAAACTCTTCTTCGCAGAGACTGTAAATTCGGCTCTGTGTATGGATACTGGTCTAAGGCTTTTTGTGGTGCTAAGAAACATGCAATAAAGTTATCATTTTTTCTCGAAAACGAAATAAGATGCAAAAAAATATCAAGAAACAAAAAGTTTTATGTTTAGCTGCTTAACCCAAAAAAAGTATGCAATCTCTAAAAAATTAAATGGCGTACATTTCTTTTGTTAATAATATCAAGTTTATACAGTCTTTTTTATTGGGTACACGCCAAAATCTATCTTGAAAGAATGGGACCGCTTTGGTCCTGGTCCCGGAGTATACGAGCTGACCCTGTTCTAATTTTTTGGGGGGGTTTTTCTTTATTTTGTTTCAGGCGACTGGCCAGTTCATAGGGGTCAATAGGGCTGAACAGGGTCAGCTCGTATACCCCGGGACCAGGACCGAAGCGGTCCCATTCTTTCAAGATAGAATTTGGCGTGCACCCAATAAAAAGACCATTGAATAAATGAATCCGCCTAACCAATATAGAGCATATCTTCAAATCAAGTTTATACTCAAAATTGAATCAGTGGATACGCCCTTGAAGTTACGGCCTTTCATTAAAACTTTATCTGATATTTGGTGTTTGTCTTCGAGTCAAAAATGGTGAAAACTTGTAAACGATATTTCACTCATGATACTACTACTTAAAAGATAAACCCACTCGCATGAGATAAGCCTATCTCTCTCGCACGTCTGACGTCACTCGATGACAAAGAGACAGCTGACAACGAGTTGTAATGTGCGGCATTTCGTTTTTCGTTTCGATGTTCGATGCATTAAGAGTATGATATATTTATTTTTTAAACGTTTTCCTGATAAATGTGGTACAGTTTATTAAATTATAATAAAAACGTTGAATTAAACATTTTTTTATCATGGTGTATTGTGCAGTGGTAGGTTAATCACAGAAAATATGTTACGCACTGCTATAATCATAAAATATTTCATACATCAATATATAATAATAATAAGTAATATGAAAATATACTTAATGTTAAAGAAAGGCTTTAAAACACTGCTTTCCCAACCGACAAGCAGAATTTTTGTCATCGAGTGACGTCATGCGCAAAGTCGTACGAAATTGAATCGCCAAGTGGGTTTATCTTTTAAGTAGTAGTATCATGTATTTCACTAGTTATTGAAATGCAATTCTGCATACAAGGGCGTTGCTAGGGATTTCAAGTTGTTTTTCTTCTCAAAAGTGAGACATGGGACCCACACCAAATATATAATAGGAATGCATGCTTAAGTCCCTATAAAAATTTAATAATGTTCATATGTATATAAAATAAATAATCAAAATATTGTTTAAAATCTAAAAAACATGGAAACTGAACGATCTCTGTACCCTGTTTTTGTGCGGGGTTAAAGTTAAAAGGATCACAACATATATGATTACAATCGGATAGACCCGGGGAGATTCCGATCACTGATCTTAAAAATCTGATCAACCCGATCAGTGTTTCCGAAAAGCCCTACTGTGATTTTTTAATTTTTAAAAGATGTTTTTACTAAATGCGGTCAAGTGGAACTGGAAACTACTTTCAAAGCAAACCAAGTTAAGCAAAGCTTACCAAATTTACTGACCTTAACTAATATAAAAAAACCGACACATTTTGAAAATATGTCCGTCATGTTGAGAAATTTTCAGAAAATGTCCATTTTAACATTAAATTTCTTTATTTTAAAATCCTGGCTTTTAAGTTATGAAGAATCAAGAAAAGTCGTTTTCTTTTGGGCTAAAAATTTTCTTTTAAGTATTAACTAAATAAAAAATTTTAAAAAAATGTAAAAAAAAATATTTGCTGTATAAAAATTTTTTTACTAAAAATTTTCGCAATTTTTTGATAGGTTTTAGTTCTGAATATTCTGATAAAAAATCTTCATCGGCACAATAAAATAATATGGTTAGTTTTCGAGATACAGAGTGTCAAAGTTAACATGTTTCCATTAAGAATAACACAGCCAGATGAGCCAGTACGTGACTAACCATTTTTTTTCAGAAAAACTGCTTCAAAATTGATATGTGTTAATATAAGAATTAGATGATAAAAAGATTAAAACTGCCATATTCCTATTTCAGGTAAGCAATATGCTTAATCTAATGACATGCCATGTATGGCAGTTCCAATTTTTCTTCTCTTTCCCGTATTTACATATATCAATTTTAAAGCATTTAAGATAAGTTAAAAAAATAGTAAGACACGTACTGGCTCATTTGGCTGTGTTATTCTTACGGGAAACATGTTAACTTTGACACCCTGTATCTAGAAAACCAGCCATAGGATTTTATTGTGACTATGGAGATTTTTCATCAGAATGTTCAGAGCTATAACATATCAGAAAATTGAGAAAATTTATCAAGAACCATCTATCATATAAATGGGAGCACCATCCTTTATTATTTAATGTTATCAATAATGTTTATTTTTTTTGCAGGATGAGTTGCGACAAGTTGTTCAAGAATGGAATATTCACAGGATCAGTAAAACAAGAAACAGTATCTCGCCAACAGGAAGACCAGCGTTAATGTATGAAATTCCTTCAATTTATGGAGTTCAAAGTTATTTAATACCAATTCCATCATTTGCAATCGATGAACTGGCTTCGAAATGTACCTTTATCAAATATCCTTGTAATGAAGATTTTTATGAACTTTGCAATATTTTAATGGAAGAAAACCAGTATAACCATATTTATGAAGTAAATCATTGTATTGAGCTGTATAAAAATTTGAGAGTGCATTTGCATGAAATATTTCATATAAGAACTTAAGTTTAAATATATTTGACTATTTCTGAATTCTACGAAGGCGTAGAAGGGCCATAGTAGTTTTTTTATGAAATTACGACTGTGAACTCGAACGAGTTCAAAGTCGTAATTACGAGTTCAAAGTCGTAATTTCATAAAAAACTACTATGGCCCTTCTACGCCTTTGTAGAATTCTGTTTAGCCAAATTAACACAAGAGACCATAATGTAATTATAATTACAAATAAAATGGGTCAGCAATAAATAAAATAAAAAATAAAAATAAAAACTTTTATTTAACACAAACTAAACTAAAATAACTTGCAATTTTACTATGCCTTTATCCAACAAATAAAAAACTTACCTAAAAACAAAAACATTTAGATTCTTAAAAATTAACTCAAACACAGATCAACACCTTCCTAGAGAAAATGCCGTGTAACTAATTTCATTAAGTAGGTCTTCTCCTTGGAGATAGTATAGTACTCTGATTAACATTTTTCAACATTATAATATTTGTAAGGAAATGGCCCACTTAATGAAAGCAGTTATTTGACTTTTTTATAATTCTAGCATGTGTTACATAGATTTATTGTAAGTAAAAAAATAATATTCCATGTTAACCATTAAAAATAAACCAATCTTGAAATCCTATCCATCCTATGTTAATAGTATTTTTAAAGTAAATAATAACACTTAAAAAGTTAAAAAAATAAACGAAAAACTACGAGATTTATTTTCTTTGATATTATCAAAGAACATTATAGCTATCGCATTAGAATTACGGATACGTGTTATAAAATCGGCACCGAAAATCGAAGCCCTTCCATAAGCCCGCTTATACAGACTGCGAAGCTGGCCATATAAGCGCGTGGAGATAAATCGTTCGCGAATTCTGCCATTTGAACTGGACTTCTATTGCGATAGCTATAATGTTCTTTAATATTATGAATGTGGCAAGAACGCGTAGAAGGGGCAACGAAAATGTTTTTTAAAATGCTACTCCAAAATTTTATTGCCAATGCAATCCACAAATTGTCAACTAATACAATTACTTTTTTGGATTTATACAATTATCGATTTTATATGAAATTTGAAATTTTAGAAAGATTTTCGCTGTCCCTCCCACGTTTTCGTGGGAATAGTTTTACACAATATCCATGATCCATATATTTGAGGTTAGAACATTATTTAATTCACTCCTAAAAGTGACAAAATCTGGATATGTATCAGATAATTCAAGCAGGCAGCCACATGTATGACCAATGGGAAATCTTTTAAACCCATCTATTTGATTAAAGGTGACCTTAATAGTAGAATTTACTATGTCAGACCCGGTGCAAAATCTTAAAAATGCCCCTCTTTTAACAATATCCGCCTCCCTGATGTACTTTTTTAGATATGAAAAGACTCTTTGACCATTGGCACTGGGCTCATCTGTTTCGACATGAGCTAAAATATTTTTAGCTGTTGGTTCGGATGACGAATATATTTCGTCAATCATATATATTTTTCTAAAGCCTTGGTATTGGCAAAACATTTAGAAACAAATTCGGGTTTTTGAATTAGTTCTTTTTCTGAAACCCCTTCAAGTATGCTTTGAAAATTGTCTCTTGTTATTAGTCTTTTGCAGTCAAAATTGCCAAAAATATCTAAAAGCTCATCAATATCTGAAGAACTAAAATCTGACAAAGTATTTTGAATTACTTCGCGTTCTGTCTCAGATACAAAATATAAAAATCTTTTAGTAGTTCTTCTTTTTCATAACTATTAAAAAGACAGTTTTTTAAAAAAACTTTTGACAAAAAAATGGGAAAATACTTTTGTTCTCTCCAACCCATTCCAATGATTTTCGCAACGGCTTCCCATTCCTCAGCGCCAAAATCATCCCGTAAACATGGAATTTTAACCTGTGTCCCAACAGTACATTTTTCATAGAAAGTACTCCAAAATTCGGATAACGCATCTCGAAATACCCCTCCCATATCTTCGGCCACTTCGCGTTCTCCATTGGGTAGAAGCATATTAACTTCCACATTGTTTATGTCTTTATGGGTCCTAAAAGTATTAAGCATATCTTCGAAAATATGACCCCTGCGTAAATACAGAACCGTCACAGGATTTTTTTCATTGCTTGAGACCTGAAAAATATATATCTAATAAATCAAAAAGCCTTCGTTGAAGGAACATTTAAATCATGTTAAGAGTCACAAATGTACTGGGATATCTTTTTAAGTACGTTTAAAAGGAAATTTTATGATTATAAAAGATACCGGAATGCTGTTTTTAGCACAATAAGAAACTCTGACTACAAAAGACGATGTTCTGTAAGCAGGTAAAATAATAAAAAAAAGCGAAAATTTATCAACAGCCATTTTCCCTATAAATCGAAGCACTATCCTTTCATAGTATTTACTCCTATTTTAATCTAACTAAACTATACTACTAATAATACGTATATTAACGTTTTTTTATCTAGTAAACTCTATTTTTTAAATAAAAGAAGACATGCACCCACATAAAAGAATTTTAAATTTTCCAAATACTGAACTAAATTCATATAAATTTCAATACATTTTTCAGTATTTTGTTATAAAACAACAAAAATTCAACAAGGATCCTAAATAATCCAACCTTGTCAATGGTATCCTTGATCAAGGATCCCATTGACAAGGTTGGATTATTTAGGATTAGGATCTACCAATTAACTAACGAAATAGTTACGTGTTACTAGTATAAGCTATAATTAATTAGTTGATTTATAATTCTTTTGGCGGATCCCGAAATGTAAACTTTAGGGATAGGAATATGAATAGCCAAATGTGTTAGAATTTTATGTGGAATCCAAATGTTCGAAATAATATAGGGTGTTTCATTTCAATGTCAGTTTAAAATTTTTAAACTTCGTACTGTACCATATACCCCATATTGATTTTAAATAGTTTAGTTAACTCTTTCCCCATAAAGTTACAATGGAGGCTCGTCGTGTTAAAATCTGTATATCTATCAAACAAAATAAAACCGCTGCCAAATTAACTGCCATAATGCTTTCTCCTATACATTAATAACTACAATAATTTTTTGGTATAAAAATTTATTTTTTAATATTTTTTTACAAAAGTGCTCGCCTGGGTTCGCAAAACGAAATGGACGTTGCTTGTTCGATTAAAAAAAATAACTAGACTTCTTCGTTATTGGTTGAAAACACTCAACACTCTAATACTGTCCTTAAAAACCCCAACGTTCAACTATAGGAAAAATTATAATCCTTTCATAAATTACTAAATACTTTATAACGGATCAATTAGTTTTAATTTTTCAATTTAAAAAATATAACAAGCGACAAGAAATCAGCCATTTTAAGCACGGTATTCTGAATTTTTTATTTAAAAAAGGATGTAAGTAGCGACCTTAAAAACCTCCAATAACCGAATTTGAATTAAATCAGTTTATAAAAAGGAAAAACCGCCATTTTGGAACCGCCATTTTGAATTTTTAAAATAAGTTAGTTTAAATCAGCAATTTCGAAAACCCCCAAAACCCAAGCTTAAAATTATTCGGTTAATAAATGGTAAAACCGTAATTTTGAATCCGCCATGCCATTTTGAATTTTTAAATTTTGACAATTAATTTAGAATCAGTAACCTCAAAACCCCCAATAACCGACTTTGCGGAAAATTGGTTTATAAATAGGAAAATTCACCATTTTGACCCCTAAAAACGGTCCGCCACTGGGTTTTTTTATTTCTAAACTATATGAAAATGTAATGGTTTTGCTATTTTTTATTATTTTTGAACATTTTTATGGTAAAAGTAATAAATTTTTTAAATATTCTAACCCCTAAAAGTGTGTTTTGTGGCAAGGAATTTATGTACCAAGTTTCAAAGCGATAGCTCTAACGGTTCGAAAGTTATCGCGCATACACACACACAGACAGACACACAGACAGACAGGATTTTTTTCCAAAAATATGAACCGATTTACATTAAGCTCTAATATAGGAGGTTTTTAAGGTCGCTAATTACATACTTTTTCAAATAAATGAAATTCAAATTACTGAAGAATTTTAAAGTTGCTTATATTTTTTAAATTTAAAAATTAAAACTGAAAAATAATTTCTAGTGCCAAAAAAAATATATTTTAGGTTTTTATGTATAAGAGAAAGCATTAGGGCACTTAATTTGGCAGCGGTTTTATTTATAATTATCTGTTATTCTTTCCAAATATTCTTATCGAAAGAGAGCAGCTTTAATAAGTGATATATTACCTCATTTGTTGGCTGACTTGATGCAGTAGAAAAAGGAGAGAGTCCAGTCACGTCAGCATCGTTATCACCAAAGGATTCGTAAAAGGATTTTAAAGGTTGGCTTGTCGTGCTTGCCGTTGTTTCAGATAAATATTCATTTAAAAATGTGTCTATATCATCCATATTTTTTGTATTGTTCTCTCTTGGTCTTAGCTCCATTGAAGATTCCGTTACATTAACAGTGGCGCTATGTGGAGGAACAAAATTCTCTCCTTCCTTATCTGTAACCTTTTTTTTGTAGATAGGTAAAACCTTAGTGTGCTCATCCCAGTTCTTGCGTACATTTCACTAATATTTATATCTTTCTGGATCTTGTGGTCTTTGTAATCAAGTAACTCTTAACATCTATTTTTCCATAAACTGATACACCATCTGGGAAGAATAAATCTATAGCCTTTGCTTTAATACCATCTGATGTACAGATTTTTGCACAGAAATTCGTCTATTGCCCCCAATGGGACCTCTAACCTTCTTAAATTTTTTTTGTTTCGACGCAATACAGTCTCCATGCGACCTCTATTATTCTAGTTTCTTTTCCGACGGATAAACTTTTTTTTTGGTTCTTCCATTTGATTGTTAATTGATTTTCTCAATTTTTCGATGAGACTGATCCGTCTGACTTTGTTAGAAAATGATTTTACGGCGATTCTGTCTCCATGCGCCGGGAGGTAATCTTTTAATTCATTGTCGGACATCGCCTTAATGGCAACTATGTCAATCTGAAAAATATACATATTATATTTATTTGAAAACAAGTTAGATTTCGAATAACTAAACATACGACAAGCAGGTTAAAAAATATTTAAAAATTAATAAAAAAATATTTTTAAAAACAAGCTTTTACTTAAGCCTACTAAACTTATGGACTAAAACGAATAAAACAATATTTTCTCTCAAATTTAATCTAAATCTAAATATCTAATATCTAATCTAATACATTATATAAAATGCTAATGTACGTTCGTGTGTCCACGATTTTCGCTATCATCCGCAACTCCGATCAACTTCCCGTCGGGGTTACAAATACCCCTTGGTCTCCCATTGTGAGTAAGGGAGATTGGTCGGGGTGGGTGGAAGTGGGTGGTTGTGGGTGGCAAAAATGTAAAATATGTGTAGTGGCGCCATCTGTTGTCGAGTAGTTAAACTTCATTCAGAACAACGGTTACTTGGGTCTCATATAAACTCCCGAGCAAAGCCGGGAATCATAGCTAGTATTGTATATTTAATTAATACTTTTGCTAAAAGGCTGTCGCGCAGACTACTAACCATATAAATACTTACATATTTTGGGGAAGTTTGTAAAAAGAACTTTGTAATTAAAAAACCTATTATTTTGTTTTAACTAATTTTAAAATAGGCATACAAAGTTACATCTTAAAGCGGCAGAATTAGCTACATCTCTCCCCCGATAATAACATTATTACAATTGCTCGAAGGAAGGTGTGTAAAATTAAATATTTAGTTTGCCAAATTGGACCAAATTATGTTAAAAATTAAGACTTTTTTTTCCAAAATACAAGCGTGAATATTATATAATTATAATACTTATAATGGTTGGATGTGTGATTTGGGCGCCTTCACTCCACTCAGCCCATATTCGACTCATCTATACTCCTCTCTGGAATAAGCTTTGAGAATAAAACTTTGCACAATTATAGATGCTTTAAACAGAAGTAATAATCCCTTTAATCTTCATTGATTACAATTCAAATTCAAAAGCAATAGATTTTCATTTAAAAAATAAAAGGCTTGGTGGTTATTTCGTTATCACCCGGTATATAAAGAACTTTTCGCAAAAATAAAGTAAAGGAGATTTAAAAAAATAAAGTCTTACCATTAACATTACCGTTTACCCTAAAATAATATTAACTTACCTTTTCATCTACGAATCTTTGTATAATAGCCTCCGATAAATTTCTACTTCTTAAAAATTCGTCGAGATTCATAGTATCAAAATTATTTGCCTAAAAACAAAATAACC